>MINK01025053.1:0-10629 GCA_001735545.1 Phormia regina
GCCTACTTTCTAGGAAAGTACTTTAATAAGTAGTTGTCATTACCGAAAACCAAAAAGATTTTGCTGGGATAAGTTTTCCTTGTTGTTATACAAATACTTAGTAATAAATCTCTCAGAAAAGAAAAAGGACATTGACCATAAGTTACATTTCCTTTAAACGAAAACTTTATAGCTAAAATATGGAATATTATAAATTTCAATTACTTTAATCTCTAATATTACAAATATAATTAAGTCTTTATTATATTTAAAAATTTAATAGCATTTTTAAGAAATCTACTTTTATTTTTGTGTAATGTAATGGCAACATAGGCTACATAACGAAGTATTTCAACACATGTACTTACTCTATTTTAGTTGAATTAAATTACAACAACTGCAACAAATCAACAAAAAAAAAAGCAACTCAATGAGTGTGCTCCATAGATATATACAAATGATGAGAAGAGGAACGATAACGTTTGAGTGTGGAACTACATATAACTAGGCAATGAAGACTACAACTCATTGGTTTATTATAATGAATGCTCAATTTTATTTCACACATAAACACATACACACACAAAAGCATATACGCATACTTTCTTTTTTTTTAGTGTGTTTGGGAGAACGAAATTCTCAAAAACTCTTATTCTCTTTATTTTTGTGTTATGTTCTATATAAACTAATATGAGTGTTGTTATAAAAGTGTGTCAGTGTATAGTGGTGAGGTTTGTGTATTGTAAGTCCTGTATTATCCTGAGCATTAATAACACAGCAACAACACATTAGCAATGGCTTGTTTTCCGTTCTTTTTTTTTTCTACTGTTTCATGCTCTAATGTGCTGAGCTGTAGTGTATAATATTCCATGATTTTCTGTTCACTTCTGTTCATTTCTTCTTGTACATTTTTTTTATTATTATTATTTGAGTAAGAATTTGTGAATATTCTTGTTCTGGTTGCTGTTGAATATGATGTTGTTGTAGTTGTTGTTGTTGCTGCTGCTGTTTAGTGTGGGGGTTATTTCAAGCAAAACATATTTTTGTTGGTTTTGTTGTATTCTTCCTCTGGTTTCATATCACAAAAATATAAATATCAAGTTTTGAAAGGTTTTTGTTAGTGCTGTGCATTGACTTGAAGCTGTGATGACGTAGTCCTGTTGCGGCTCTTTCAAAGCATTTTATTAAATACACATTTCTAAAGAAGAAATAAACAAAAAGATTTTTGCTTTTTTTTACCAACTGAAAGAAAAAAATAATAAAAAAATAAAAAAAAAGAAAAGAAATCAAACAAAAAGCAACACATTTTATTTGGTTAAAAGAAAGAAACGAAAATAAATAAAACCTCGCAAGGAAAACGTAAATAAATTGTATATTTTTTTCTATTACCATTGAAGCAGAGTAAATGTGAATGTGAATGAGTAAAGTGCAGTGTAGTGTATATAGTGAAATCTTTTAAGTGTGAAAAAAGTCAGTTTAAACAAAAAATTATCATCATTCTTCTTCTTGTCATCATCAGCGTCACCATCAACATTCTAATCATCATCATCACCATTATCATCGTCAACAGCAGCAGGAACATCTTTAAATACACAAAGGTGTTAACCTAAATATTATTTTCTAGTTTTAATCATCATTAACATCAACGACTACGACAACAACGAAAACAACATTATCAACCCATTTTTAGCAGCATCATTAAAAACCACAGGAAAAAATACGGAAATTCATTTAAATCATATTTAACTTTTGATTACAAAAACCAAAAAAAAAAAATATATTTATTTATATAAAAATTCAAACGTCAGGATATTTTTCAACAGGTTCTTAATACATACAAAAGGATATTTTCCTAGATACATATGTATGTAGGGGAAAAAGTGAATAGTAAATGATTGACTCACTAACTCACTTATATGTTAATGCTAACTGACTTTAAAAACTATCTAAAGGTTTGTCTGCTTACCTGTATTTGAAGCTAAAAAAAAAAACGAGCTCGTGCTTTATATTTCTATAAAGATTTCTGGCTGATGGCTGACTGAGTACTGGGGCTGCCTTAGTTTTTTTTATTTTTTTGGAATTTCTGGCCTAAATCTTTTGTGATTGTTTTTACAAGTTATATGTGTATGTAATTGCTGTTGTTGTTATATAATTTGTTGCTTCTATTCTATTATTGCTGTTGTTGTACTTTATTAAAGCAAAAAAAAAAAAAAAAATAATAATAATAAAAAAAAAAAAAAAAAAAAAAAAAAATAATAATAATAATAAAGAAATAGCAAAACAAAAAGTACAAAGCAAAAAAGAAACTTAAATATATTTATATGTAATATTTTCTAAACAAGTATATTTGTATGTATGTGTATATGTGTCTATGTGAATGCATGAATACTTGCCTAAGAAAGTGTGGGTAAAAAGTGCAAGTGCGATTATACTCATATGCTTGTATAAGGATACTCAAACAGTTTCCTTTGATGTAATAACAAGAACAACAATAACGACATCAACAATATCAAAAACAACAACAACAACTTAATCATCATCGTAATCATCAACATCAACATACACATTTTCATCATCACCAGCATCTTCAGAAACTATGGTTGAAGAGTTTCTAGAAAAGCTACCGGAAATTGACACTCGTTATGAGGTAAGTTCACGTTTTTTTTTTTTAATTTAAATTTTTTTCTTCATAATCATTTCAATTGAATTCTCTTGTTTATCACATCAAATCATATCATAAAGTTATATATTTTTTAATAAACTAAGTTTATGATTTTAACTCTTAATATTACCAACTTGTCTTGTTTATTTTGTTTTGTCCTATAGAATTTATAATAAAAAAATGAGATCTTGTTATAAACATATAAACATTTTACTGCATAAATTGTCTAGTCTTTTATATAGTTTTCATGACCATCAGACCAACCTTTGGCAATATGCCGATGTTATTCATTTCATTTCTTTTTTAGTTTATTTTTATATTTTCAAAAATTATTTTTTGTTGCTGCTGTTTGTCATTATTTTATTTCAACAAGTTGAAAAGTATATTATACATCTATTTAAAATCTCCATTTAAGTTTATATTTGCACATTTTGTAGTATAGACTTTGTCTAGAGATTGCAGGAGTTTAACGCAGTTATTTTGAGTGGCTAAATAGAAAATTTGTTAAAAAACTTTGAAGGACATCAAATTGGATAAATCTCCAGTTTGATTATATAAACATTGGAAAGAGATGTTGAGATTGCTGTTTTAGTTACTCAAAATAGTTACCGTGTGATGTTTTCATACGTATGAAAATTCTGGAGGATATTTAAAATAAGGACAGACTGTTCCAAGTGGCTAAAACAAAGGGATGCCGAAAAAGGTCTACAAGTTCATAAATAGTGTATAGAAGTATACTAATTATATGTCTATAATTTGTAGAATATTATCAATTAAACAAAGAAAAAAATAATAATAATGAAAACTCCACGATCAATAGTTTTCAAGTTATTGAATTTTATGAACGTTAAGATTTTTTTTCGTTTTTAAAATAAAAAGCAAAGAATTCTTGTAATATAATATTATTTATACCCTACACCACCATAGGGTATTATAGGTTTTTGAAAGTTTTATAACGCAGAGAAAACATTTTCCTATCTCTACTTTAAAGTATACCGTTCGTCTCAGTATCACTTTCTGGACCGATTGTTCATGTAAAGCTTTTGCTGAAAGTACAGGTCTCAATTTTAAAGATAATTTGATGAAATTTGGTACATACGATTTTTTTGCACAAGGACAAAGCCTCGTGATTTTAGGTATGATAGGCATATTATTTTACCTAGTACCCTCACAAATGTTCTCCCGAAATTTCCTTAAAGACTAAAATATTTTAATTAATACAAATTAGTTTTATGTAAACACAAATTATGATAAATTAAAAAAATTAAAAAAAACTTCTTTAAAGTTGAGGAAACCGTTCCCCACAGAGCCCTTGATTTTGCTATACACGCAAATGAGATTTCTTTCTTTTGAAAGTGAAAGAATAGTAGTACCATTTTATGAAATAACCCAAAAAGATTAATGTAACTTTTCATTGGATTGATTCTGATTCTTGCATCAATAATATTTGTAATTTTGTAAAAAAAAAAAAAACAAATTATTAATGACCCAAATTAAAACAAAATGAGACCCTAAATGAGAGTAATCGACCCAAGCTCATAGAGAATTTTTATAAAATTGTATACCCAATTTGAGCAACTTTTAAAGACAACTCTCTACTCTCATAACTAGAAGCTTGTACTCATCTCTAAACAAGTGATTTTTAATATCTGATAACTGATATCTTTAATGGTTTTCAAGCTATAGAATTATTATAAAAAATATTTATACTACTGTATAACAGCAATTACTGCGGCGTATGACTAATATTTGTTTAAATAATGCGTATACGCTATCACTAACATTGATTATTCACCACGAGGTTTCTCAGTCTATTCGGATACACGATTTTGACAGGTATTATACCTCTAAACTACTTCTTTTGAATTTAATCTAATTAAGGAGGTTGCATTTTATAACGAAGCATATATCGAAAACTCCTTGCCTGATTATATTAAAAAAATTATCAAAATTTAAAAAATTTAAAGATCTAATTAAAATTTTAATCAAGTTCAAAAAATTAGAGTCTCAAATAATTTTGTTGCAATTAAAATAACATATATTTTTCTAAAATCAATGTACTAGTTTTGATTTTATTCACAAATTAGCAAAAATTCTTACAAGTTACATAGAAACACTAAAGAAAAGAAACAGTGATTTTTTTTTTTTAATTTTCTATGTAACTTTTCAGTAAGTATTTTTACTAAAAAGAATCTATGAAAGAATTATTTTAGTATTTTTTATCAATAGCACAAATAATAATAACGAAAACTTGCTACAAAAGTTTTAATCTTTGTGTCTTTTAATTCGAATATTTTTATTAATATTTATATGTTCTGTCCAAAAACTTTTGTGATTTTCTGAAGAGGAGCTATAATCAAAGGTAAACCAATTTTCATGAAATTCAGCACAAGGCTTTAGACTTATATGTGCCAAATTTCATTCCATTAAAATATTTCCTATATTTAAAGGATTTTCGATTATAAAAGCACTTTTCTGAGAGGACATCATAACTATTTTCAATAGACTTTGTTCTTGGATTATATGGATTTTATTAATTTTTGGTCAAAATTGTGACCTGTAGTTTGATTAAAATATTTACATAGACGAACAGACGGATGGACAGACAGACAGAAAGTGATTCTAAGCCGATTGGTATTAATCTTCTATATCAACATTGTGTGTAGCTTTTAAAAACAGCATTTTTTTTATTAATTCAATTTTAATTATTAAAATTTTTTTATTCCACTCTAGCGTATGATGAATATTAATGTCAAACTAACAACAAACTAATGCACTCCTTAGGAAATTATTTCTCTTTAAATACATTTGCGTACTTATGTGAGCTCCAAAAGAAAATGTTTTTTATTGACATCTTCTTAAATTAGTGTTAGATACTGTGACGTATGATGAATATTTTTCAAGTAATAGTCATACGTTACACAGACAAAATAAAAATGGTGTATTAATCGATTTATCAAAGATAGAATCTATTCCAATTACTTTTAAATTGTAAAAAAAACCAACAAATTATTTAAATAAGATGGACTCTTCAAAGTATTCAGAATTCATCAAATATCTTGCAAATGCAACAAATAAATTTTCGGTCAACTAAAAGAACATAAAAAAAAAACATTTTCAAAATGATGTAAACAAAATCAAGATTTTTGTGTAAAACTAATTTTTATAGATTTAAAGATTATAAAAATAAAAAAATAAAAAAAACTGGCATTGCCTTAAAGGTATAACAAAATTCTTTGCAAATAGCACATTCTTAAGATTCAATGTGACAATTTTTAAAAGCTTAAATATTCAGCACTAAATACTATATAAATTCGGTTTCTACACACATACCATAATTTAAAAAAGCATATTGTTGCCTGACTCTTATAAATATTCTAATCTATATCAACACGTTTAAGTTAAATCAACTCTTAAGAAACTATACTAATAAATTTTTGTCACGTTTACATTTCCTTTTTTTATTATTTACAATTTACCCACGTTTTATAAAATATTTTAGAAAGTTTTTTTCTTATTCTTTTTCTTAGAGTTTCAGGGAAATTGAATGTCCTGGAGTTGTTGGTATTAGTGTCAGACAATAATGATATTTTGTAAAATTTCAAAAGATGCAAAATGTATACTTATAAAATATAAGGACTAAGCATGAAAAAATCCATGCATGCTCTTGGGTGAAAGATTAGTAGTTCTATTAACTGACTTAAAATTGTCATTATGCTGGTTTTTCTTAAAAAGGAAATTGAACAAAAAATATCAAAGCGCTTAATAAAAATTTTTTATAAAATCTTTATAGGTCCTAAAAAAAAAAGGAACTGAAAAAGTTATGAATTTAATATTGTGTTGTCATTGTAAGGAAGTACTTAGTGGCGCAAAAGAGCTGCAAAATTCTTTTTTTAGCTCATGGCTGTCATTGGAGAATGTTCATCTTTAATGTTTCTTATTCATTGCTTTCGAAGTACTTCTCTTAAAAAATTAATTATACAATTTTTTTCACAAAAATTTCGCTTCAGTCTTATTAAAAGAAGGTAAAAGTGCTTTAAATTTTAAAAAATTTTATTTTTTTTGAAAATTCTAACCATTTTTCTCGCCAAATTTTAATTTACTTTCACTTCTTGATCGTTTGTTTTTTTTTTTTTTTTTTTTTTTTTGGTAGCGTTGCTGTGTCATATAAAACAATATCTAGGATGTGTCACCAAATACAGTTTCTTAATATTATACAAAGTTTCTTAATATTATTATACAAAGAAGTCATGATCATTGAATGGTAACTTGGTAGTGGAAGGAAAATGTTATCTTCAGGCTGTGCTACAAAGTCAATCTAGAGAGATTATGCCATGTATCAAAGAAATAAAAATTCCCAAGAATGTTATTGATTTGGGAAGTCATACACGCAGAGGAAAAATATGGTTCCATAAACTAATAGCCACATACTATAATTGAAATATATAACTTCAAGTTACAATAAGTATATTTTGAACGTAATCATTATTATGATTCCATTTAATAATTTATTAGTAAGTTTTCTAGTAAAGTTTATAACATTTTCTTAAAAATTTCTTTCAACTTCAACATGCTTTTTTATAACTTACTTATCTTATGTTATGTTCTGATTAACGTATATTTCTGTGTGAATAGATTAATTTTGCAAGAAAGAAGTCTTTTTTCGCACTCATGGGTACACGTAGAGAAAAAACATGGTTACAGCATGATCAACTCCAACATGTTTTTTTATCATTTACTTATCTTATGTTATCATATAAATTTAGTAATTTTATCATATATATAATCCCATTTTATCATATATATTAACTAATTTCATCATAAATATTATTCCATTTTATCATATATATAAACTACTATATAGACATTGAATAGTTGTGGTGATCATGCTGTAACCATGTCTTTGCACACGCAGTAGTCGTGTACGCATGTGTGCGAAGAAAAAAACATATTTTTTAAGAAATGAATATACTTATACAGAAATATATGTGAAGTGAGTTCCTTTGGAAAATACTTCTTGATTTCCTAAGAAAATACAGTATATCTGCTGTTTTATGGCCTGTTTCTGGTTCCTCTCTCTACAACAATAATAAAATGGAAGCGATAACAAAGAAATTTAAATGTTTGTAACGAAAAAAGCTAATCCATTTAATTGTTCATAACTCCGTGAAATTTAAAGATATTATGCTTTAGTTAAAAATAATTTAAACTACATTAAAGGTTCATCACTAAACAAAACCAAGTTTAAGAATAAGTAAACCAATACCAGTAAAAAAGTGACCGAAACACAATAAAACCTTTAAATAGATTAATTTTGGGAAATATCAGATATTTCCTTAAAAACTAACAGGACATAATTTATTCTTTTATTTTTAGAACTTGAATTTAAAAGTCATTAAAAAAATATTACTTTAAAAAAAATTATATTTTCTATTTTCTAAGCAGATTTCTATGCACGGATTTTTTCGTGTGCAATCCTTTTACAAAAATATATTTAATATTCTCTTTAAGTTGTAAACAAACAAAAAATAATAATTTAAATATTGTTTTCATTTCCTGTTTAAAGCAAACAAATAATTTTATAAAATAAGTACCTATAAGGAATTATAAAATGTACTTTAGACTGAAAATAATAATAAAGAAAAAACACAAAACAAAATAAAACACACACATTAAAGGCAGCCATTAAAAAAAGGTATTTTAGTTTTAACTTCCAGTTAAATATTTCAAAACATGCGTATTAAAATTTTTAATTAAATAACATTTTTCTCGTTTACCTCAGCAGGTAGTAATAAGAGCACCAACAAGTAATTCCTTTACACAGTTATACTATAGAAATACTATTTAATCCCTAAAGCTTTGTATATGTATATGTATGTATCTTTAACATATTTTGCTTATATAAAACAACAAATTAATGTCAGCTAAGATTAACGATTGTAATACAAGTAACAATATGAAATCTATTTTATTCTAGTTAATATCATTTTTTTATAATTTTTAATAAAGTGATTAAGTTTTTTTAACTATATTTATATAGTTATTTAGCAATATAATCAATAATATATCTACTGAAATGTCTTTTTTTAAGTAACATGATATAAATTGAATTGTCATAGTGTCATTGTTTGTGTGTTTGAACATTTTTGACATAACATAAGACAACCTGTAACTTTATTGGTATGTAGTCTGTTGTGTGTGCTTCTTTAGTTTCTTATGCCAAAAGACATTTAAGGGTAGCAGTTAAAAAGATCTTGATAATGTTGGTTTCTTTATAAGCAAATTTAGTAAAATAATAAAGTTATAACATCAATATTTAAATCTTCATCTCTTGTAGGCGATTAGTTAGGTTAAAAATTGTTTTTAGGGTTTTATGGGCTTAATAAAAGAGAACAGTGGGAGAGCATCACTATATTTGGGGAGTAAATTGCAAAGAACAAAATAATAATAATAAAAATAAAATTTTAAAACTAAAAATTAAAAAAAATGTATAACAAATTCTTTAGTTATGCCAAGATTTTATTCCCAAATTATGAATATATCATTTATTGTCCGAGTATCCAGATTATGGAATAGAATTGTCCCATACAGAGATAGAAAATTTTCCAATTCAATATCAAAATTTAAAACAATTGTACTAGAGAATATGTGAAATGTGCTGTTATATGCATTACAACAATTTAAATTGTCATTTCAATTCAAGTCAAATCAAGTTTTAGTATTTCTTCAACATTTGTGCATAGGGGGATATCATTAATAATAATACTAATAATTTAAATGAATTAATATATTAGTAGTAAGAGTCAAAGTTTGTATTGCCATATAAATTATATGGATTAATTTTGCCCTATGGGCCTACAATCTTTAATAAATGGAATATGAATTAATCGAAAAAAAAAAATTTACATCAACTGTATATAGCATTTATTATATAAGTAGTCCTTACTTATATACGTGCATGCAAAAAAAAAAAAAACCAAAGGGTGAATTTTTTAAGTGATATTTTCATTAATTACTGTTATGTTTCACCTCTAAACATAAAAGAATAAATTATTTTCTGTTGGTTTTTTAAGGAAATATCTGACCTTTACCAGAGTTATTCTCATTAAATTTTTTATTGTTTTTCAATCACTTTTTTTCCTAATAATTTCACTTATTTTTCAACTAATTTCGGTTTCTTTTTATAACGTACTTTTAATGTGTACTTTAAATAATATTTTATTAGAGCATAACGTTTTTCAATTTCATGAAGTTACGGACAATTTGATGGATTAGGCTATTTCGCTAGAATTTCTTTATTACCAACCCATTGTTTTATTGTAATAAAAAAACAAAAGACGATGAGGCTAAAAAAATAGCGGATTCACGGCATTTTCTTAGGAAAGAGAAACGTTTTTTCCAAAGTCACACATCACATATATTTCTGTGTTAATGAAATATATCTATTTTTTTTTTAAAGTTGTTTTTTCATACATACAATCATGTCTATGCGAATTCAAATTTATGCGGTATTCAAATTAACTTTTTTTAGAATTCTAACAGATTTTGAAATTTTTTATGTTTTTTAGCTTTTTTATCGTTTTTAAATTAAACCATGTTTGCCTTGCATAAGCAGCATAAAAATTCAAAATCTCAATGTTTGATGACAAGCTATTTTGCAAGAAAAGAAACAATTGAAACTTCTAAATGTTCTTTGATATGATGGCAATATTATTATATCATCTAGTGATGAAAGTGACGTTGATTCAATTCCAAAACGATGTAGACGATTATTCAGTGAAACGAGACCTGTGTGTATATGCTTATGACTTCTCAAATCAAACACATTAGCATTTCATAACAAATAGTCTGAGTACTGAGCTTTTCTACCCCAGCAAAAAACGTTGAAGTTCTTCAAAAAGAGAATATTTTCACAACTTCAAAAGTGGTACAAAGGGCATATTTTAAACGTTTTTGGAAGTTCTTAATAATTACTTCCAAAAAAGTGA
>MINK01025130.1:215-12940 GCA_001735545.1 Phormia regina
ACACTAAGTGCTTCGTTAGTCGTTTCGACTAACATGGTTGCTTAAAAATCTAACTTTCAGACCGATCACAGCAACATATGTCTGGACATTTCAAGATCTTATTTATGGCAAGTGTTATACCAAAATTCTTAAAAAAAATATAAAGAATAAAGAAATATCACTCAAAATAGCATTGTTGTTAGTCAAAACGACTAACGAAGCCCTTCCAGAGTTAAGCAGAAGTATATGCAGGCTTTTGCACATACTACTGGTAATAAACATTTTATTAAAGCTTTTCAACTTTAATTTGCGAAACATTAAAATAAAAGCATTTAGGTTAAGAGTATACAATTTTCAGAACTAGAATTTTTAGCTAAAGCTTTTACAAGCCTTAAAGCTTTTGAAATAACCTTTGCAACTTCTAATAATAAAATGTAATTTTATTAAAGCTTTTCAAATTTAATTTGAAAAACATGAAATAAATAAAAGTCTTTACAAATTTAAATAATAAATCTCTGTATTCAGAAATATATTTAAAGCTTTTGCCTATATTTTTTGTGTTTTAATTTTCTCTAATTAAATGAAAAAAGTTAAAGCCTTTTAAGTGGAATTTGTTTTAATTTTCTCTAATTAAATGAAAAAAGTTAAAGCCTTTTAAGTGGAATTTGCAACTTCTAATAATAAACTAATGTATTTCCCCTAAATTTTTTCTAAGGTCCTTTCTCTATAATATATTAAACGTTTTACAATACTGAACATAGTGAAAGCTTTTAAAAAATAACTAAAGAATTAATTTTTGATATATAAGATTTTTAATTTTCAAATTTATCTTTTAGATTTTAATGGATTTCTAAACTTTGAATGTAGTTAGAACTACTATTTATATACAATTTTTTTAAAGCTTTAAACGCTTTAATTTTTTTTATTGAATTATGTCTTTTTTTAACAATTAATTGCTTTAAACTTTGTATTTTGCAACTTAAAAATTTGTAATATCAATGAATTTGTGATAGTTTAAAAGCTAAAACACCCATTAGCTTGAACTCCCAATAGCATATTTTGAAGATCTTGTAATTATTTTCCTAGAGTAATTAAAGTTAATTTTTTTAAATTATCTTACCCTTTTTGTCTCCATTAAATATTTAATTCATTTTTAAAGAAAGTATATTAATTTAAACTAATTTTAAACAATGTAATAGGACAGCTTTAGAAATATTTAACAGAAAATTTGGATAAGGATTATACACTTTTATCAAGCTATCCATTAATATAAACTATAGTTGATGAAGTAAAACTAGCTTTATAAAAATAGTAAACACTTTAAATAGCTTTATAATATTTCAAAGCTTTGTCAAGCTTACAAGGTTATATATACATCAATTGAATTAAATATTAAGGAAAAGCCTTTTTGATCTATATCAAAATTAGAAATTTTATCAAGCCTACAGATCATTTGAATAAACTAAATAAAAAGCTAACAAATTACTTGTTATTTATGTAGGTGATTTAATGTCAATTACTAAAAAAAAAAAGTTTTTTAAAGCTTTCATTTTTCACTACACTCATATAGCCTCCCACTACTCTAATGTTACTCCTTTAAAATTAAAAAAAAAAAACATACAAAACTTAAACAATTAAAAGCATTAATAAAAAGCTTTAAAGCATTTAGTAGCTACACACTCTTTTTTTCTCTTGTCTCTGTTTTTTTATTATTCGTGTAACCTATTTCATTGATTTTTCAACTTGTGTGTAATTCATTAATGAGGAAGAGAAAAACTTACCTCCATATGATTAGCAAGAACACCCTGACCATTAAGTCTTTGATGCTGTTGCTGTTGTTGCTTTTTACATTTCACCCTTCCTCCAGCATTACTGCCACTAGCACTAACACTGCTAGCCACCGAAAGCGAAGACGAAGAATGAGCATGGGCATGATGACCCAATTGATATTGTTCAAATTCTTCGGGTGTTGTAATTTCGGGCGGTTGTTGATGACGATTACAACGCTGATTAATAGTCGTAAGCGATGATTTATTATTACCGCCTCCACCGCTATAGAGAGATGTAGTTGAAGACATAGAAATGGGATCATTACAGGTATTATCATTTTGTGAAGACGAAGCAGATTCATAGGCCGAGGTGGCCATGGTAGATGAGGGTGATGAAGGCCTTTCTAAATTGGAAATATTATTAGTGGTTTGATGTTGATCGTTGACATTCATATAGAGAGGTGTGGGAGGCACTCGGGGAGCCGGTTTTTTGTGTGACGAATTAAAGTGGGCGGTAACGGCTGTATGGGCCAGGGTTTGATTCTTATGTCCCTTGGGAGTTTTGGGTGTCTTAGGAGTTCTGGGCATTTTACCAGGCGGTGGTGTACTGCCCGGTGTTTGTGTGCTAGAGGGCAAGGGTGTTACGCATTCATAGGATGAATTGGATATGCCCGAATCACTGCGATATATACTTAGACGTTCGGGTTCTATAAGATTCAAATCCTCTTTAGGCTGGTGTTGGCGTTGGTGATGTTTTTTCTTAGGACCCTGTGATCCTCCTGCAATGCCATACGGCAAGGGATGTAATAAAACAGTAGCTGTTTGAGCGGAACCATTTAGACCCTCAGGCAATTCCATATCACTAACAGCTGCATTATGAACCTGCACGGCATCATTAACATTTTCATAAGCAGGAGGATCATAGAAATTCATATGGGGATTTCGTACAGGGCCCTTGGGATCAATATCGCCAAGGCTACCACCAGCAAAAGAATGATGTCTCTTACATTTATTCGTAGACGATAGCAGAGAACCTAATACTCCACTCGATGAGCCACCATTAAATGAATGATTTATATTTAAGGCTGCTGCGGCTGTTGAGGATTTATTTTGTTGTTTTTGCTTGTTATTATTGCTGGTAAACTTTAGTGAATAGAAACGTTTATCTTCCAATTTATCGGCAAAAGTTTTACGTTTTCCTTGTCTTTTCATGGAAGCTGTCTGATAGTTTCCTGATTGCAGATCCTCATCACCAGATGTATCGAATTTCTTGAAATTACTAACAGCCAAAAAAGGATTTGTTGCTGATGCTGATGCTGCTGCTGCCGACACTTTAGAGGCAGCTATAGATGATGGCTGTTGACGTTCGACTACAGCATAGGTATTGAAGTCATGTTCAATTGCATTTATCATGCTTGAGTTGTTAAATTTTTGTGGAAATTGATGTTGCTGGGTTTGTTGAGGATGTTGTTGTTGTTGCTGCTGCTGCTGTTGTTGTTGATGATAATATTCGGTGTAGCTTTTGGGAAAGCAATTATTTAGATTATATGTCATTTGATGAGGATTTGTGCTTGTCGTTGTTGCTAAATTTTGTTGTTGCAATGTTGAGTTGTTGCTATTATGTACAATAATACCACCTTCATTTCTAGCAATACTATTAGAAGTTGCTGTTGCATTTGGTATTAATGTTTGTATACCAGATAATGTTGCTGCTGATACAGTTGTTGTTGCTGAATGTTGGTTATGGCGATTATATGGCATGGTACTATATTGTTGTTGTTGCTGTTGATGATAATACTGTTGTTGTTGTTGCTGCTGTGGTATATCCGTTTCATTTTCATCGTAATAGTTGGGTTGTGTTGTTGCTGCTATTGCTGTATTTTGGCTGATATTTCCATTGAGTCTCTTGGGTCGTGGTACACTGCGCACCACATTTGTGTTGTTATTAAAATTTGTAGGAGTCGTAGGAGTAGTAAACTATTTATTTATGATATTTTTTTGTTACGCAAAATTTTGCATTTTAACGTTTTTGTGTTTAAGATTTTATTTTTTCAAATATTCCAGTGTTTTATAAGAGTGTGTTTGTTTTTTATTAGGGGGATTTAATTTTAGCGCACATTGTATTTTTTTTGGTTTAATTAGATTTTTGTTTTTATGTAGCACAAGCATTCAAGCATTAGTTTGGTTGATATTAATTATTAATATGTTTTATAGTTGGGAGCGGGTTACAAATGCACAATAAAAATAAACATAAAAAGATATAAAGAAATGGTTTAGTTTTATTTATTAATATAAGTAATAGATATTATTATAATGATTTGTTATGGTTTTAGGGTTAATATATATATTAATATTAGTAAATTTTTTTTTAATATAAAAATTTTTCTTGTTTTAAACAAATTTCTTAAAAGGTGTTGAAATAAATACATTGAGATTTTTTTTTTTGGGTGACTTAAGAAAAATAATAATAATAAAAAACACTTAGAGAAATTATAAAGAAATACTTAAATTTATATAGAATACATTTGAAAAGCTTTATAGTTTTTGTTGATAATATAAAACTTATAATTTTAAGTGATTTGTGATAAAAAAAGAGCATTTGGATGAATTTAAAGTTAAAAAAGATTTTTGTTTTCGTATTTATATACTAAAAAAATCTTCTATTTTCCAAGTACAAAAATTAAGTAATTTATTTATTTGCCGACATTTGCTACATTAGAGGGCTACCAAATGGACCTCAATCTTTTAATACTTTTTTCATTTCAACAAAAAAAATTGGTAATAAATTGATAGTTTAAAACAATTCTAATTTTTGATATGCGTTTATTATTTTGTGAACTGCTAACGTTTGATGCCAGAATGGTGCGATTAAAATATGCACCATAGCGCTAAATAGCACCAAACGGTTAATACTTGTATTAAAATTTTGTCTTCACTGCATGATAGAAATATTTTAATTTAACGATTTAGTAACATGAAACATATGAAATAATTCATTTTCAAGTTCTTATTTAACTTTTTTTATTCTGTCATATATCCTATTTTTTATCAGCTGATTTGATTAAGGCTATTCCTACGACAACAAATAAATTTATATCAGTTTATTATTTATGTATCATTTCTATTTATTTCTTCTCTTTTCAGAGTTTTCTGAAGCTTAAAAGCTGATGAAATGAAAAACTCAATTTTTAAATTTTTATCAGAGAGCAAAGATATTTATATTTGTATATAATTTTATAATCATTTTTTGCTTTTCCAGAGCTTTTTGAATCCCCCCCATTAAGTAAAATTAAAATTGATTTTACTTTTAAAAATTTTCATAATATAAATTTAAACGGTGATAGATTTTAAAATTTCTATTAGGGAGTGAAAATAAGTAGATTTATATATTTTTCGCTAAACATTTTTCTCTCATCAGAGGTTCTTGAAGCTCCTAGAGGACAAAGAAAATTTAAATTCTTCTTACTTATAGAATCTAAAGGTACGAAACTTTTCTATCAGAGAACGAAAATGATTTTTTAATTTTTATTTAATGTAATATATATAAAATTTTTATTCTTTTCCCGAGCTTCTGGAAGCCCGCAGATGACTTAAAATTAGTGATTTTAAAATCTCTGCCAGGCATAGAAAGCATCTTTCATTCACGAAAGCTTCTTACAGCTCCCAGAAAACGTAGAAAATTAAAATTCGGCTCTGTGATAAAACTATTATTTCTAAAAATCTTAATGGAGAAAATTTTTTCAAACAGGGAGCGGATTTAAGCAGATTTTTATTTATATATTAAGTAATATTTTATAAAGTTAATTTAGGTTTAAAGAAATAAATTTTTTTAAGCTGTATTGGCTTTTCCAGAACATTCTGAAGCTCCCAGACGACGTAAAATTGGAGATATTAAAATGTCTGTCAGGAAGTGAAAATATCATTCCCTAAGCATATTTTTTGAAGCTTCTTGCAGCTCCCAGAGGACGTAGAAAATTAAAATTTGTCTCGCTTATAAAACTATTCTTTCTACAAATCTTAACGGAGACAAATTTTTCTAGCAGGGAGCGGAAATAAGCAGATTTTTTATTTATATTTTAAGTAATATTTTATAAAGTCAATTTGGGTTTTAAGAAATAAAATTTCCTGAGCATTTTTGTCTTTTTTCAGAGCATTCTGAAGCTCCCAGATGACGTAAAATTAGAGGTAAACAACTTCCATTCACAAAAGCTTGTTTGAATTTTTCAAAGAACGTAGAAAATTAAAATTTGGCTCACTTATAAAACTATTCCTTCTACAAATCTTAACGGAGACAAATTTTTCTAACAGGGAGCGGAAATAAGCAGATTTTTTTACTTATATTTTAAATAATATTTCTTAAAGTCAATTTAGAGTTTAATGAATTTAATTTCCAATTTTTTTCCTTTCCAGAGCTTCCCGAAGCCCTCTAAATGACGTATAATTAGAGATTTTAAAACTACCCTCAGGGAGTGAAAAAAGCATCTTTCTTTTATTAGAGCTTCTTGTTGCTCTTAGAGGACGTAGAAAATTTAAATTTGGTTTACTTATAAAACTAATAATTCTAAAAATTCTTTCGGAGCTAAAATTTTCTATTAGGTAGCGGAAATTTTCTTTCAGGGAGCAGAAATAAATAAGCTTCTATATGTTTATTTAATGTAATATTTTTTAAAATCTTAGTTTTATAAATATAATACTTGGTTTTATAAATATAATACAATTAGTATGGTTTTCTATCCAAGTGCTATCGAAAAGTAATTTTTAATTTTAGTCAAGCTGAGCATATAATTTAATTTTTTAACTGTACTAATTGAATACTATTTAATCATTTTTAAAGAATTATTCTATTATATAGAGTAGGTGAGATACGAAAGAAGTTAAGCCAATTGTATTGACTGATAAGGAACATTACATTAAAATAATATTTCTTTTATTCCCTATTATAATTAGTATGGGGGTTTTGCTTCCTATTAAATTACTCATTCTATTTTAACATCACCTAAGCAAAGAGAGACAACTTATTCCTTAAATTGTTTGAGATTTTCAATAACCCTCTATTAGAGAGATTACTGGATGTAAAGCTATGATTAATAATGGATTGATACTCATAAAAATTAGCACTATATTTTCTAATTTAATAATATCACTAAACTGGTGTGAAGAGAAAATGTATCTAAATTTATTAAAATACTGATTTATCTATAAAAACCTTATCCGCTAAAGAAAATTTTTTTTGGTGATATAAAAAAAACAATCAAGAATTTCAACATATACTAAAATTCTATGAATTATTTTAAAAATTGTGACCTATTATTTGATTGAAATATTACAAAGGATGGACAGATGGACGGAGATCGTTCAATCGTCTCAGAAAATAATTCTAAGTTGACTGGTATATACGAAGATAGTGCTTGATCAATGTTTTTACGTATATAAAAATTAGCACAAATCCTTATTATGCTTCCCACAATGGTGCAATAATATAACGATCGAAAATTTATTATATTTCCCTCCTCTCTCAGAGAACATTGTTGCTTGCAGTAGATTAGGGTAGTCAATTATTAAAAATATAATTGTGTTTGTGAGAATGAAAAACTGCACTTAAAGAAAAGATGGGTTTAATATATATGGTTCTTAATTTATCAATAAAACTTTTTTTTCTGCACTCCAGCTTTTTTTCATGTAATAATCATTTCCCATACTTTATCTCAAATCATTAATATTAAAGAAATTGATTACCAAACAATTAATTTCTATAATTGTTTACCGTGCATTTTGTACTCTTTGCACTCTTTGCACTCTATGCCACGATTAAATGAAAGTGAGTAAGAATACGTGTTAACTCAGCCAGAACAATTGTGCTATGAAAAGATAAACAATCAGATATTAACTTGTAAGTCTAGAATCTGATCTTGATCTGAAATTCAAAGACAATTTCGTTGCATATTTGATCGTTTGGAACAGCATCCTATTTTTGTAACTGAGGATATTTAACAACGACAACCAATACCAGGTTTAACTGTAAGTTACTCTTTGTTGTGACAAACGCCATAAACATTTGGTTAAAAGAATTATTTCACGGGAAGATTATCTTTTGAGGACAATACTTGAATCTTAATATTAAGATTGTGAGCTTGCTAAACTTTTTCTTTTGAAGTTTATTAAAGTTTAAGATTTATGCCTATAAAGTTAAGATCAGCGCTCAAAAATCCGCGTGGCAGTATCATAAGAAATTGGAAAATTTTCTAGTTAATTTATAATCCTAATATGAACATTTCTTATAAGAACAAAATCCGTAAAACCTAGAATAAAGCTTTTATTGGATAATTTATACGATTTATTTTATAATTAAGCACCTCATAGACACATACTGCATAAGCTCATGCAATATGAATGTATTGGTAAAATTAGGAGAGCTTTTCTATGTATATGACGCACATATAGAAAAACTCCTTCAATTTTACTAACACATACTTATAGCAGGATATTATGCACTATGTGTCTATGGGGTGCTTTAAAGTTTTATAAGAAAATGTTGCTTATTTGTAAGAATATTTAAAATATGTTTATCAAGTAATAGCAATAACGCTTTTATAGTAAATTTTTATAAGCGTTATTTTATGTCAAAAAAAAATTTTAAAAGCTTTTCAAAGTATTCAGTAAAATGGTTTAACTTTAAAATTTTGTTAGAAAAAATACAACAAATATAAAAATTAATTATAATAAGTACTTAATAATTATAATAAAAAAGAGCTTTTTTACAAATTTCACTAAAATAATATTCAAATTACACAATTATTAAAATAAACTTAATAAATTAAAACTAAATAAATTAAATTAATAATAATTTAAAAACTTAAACTAAAACTACTAATTTTACTAATAAAATAGAAACCAAAGACAAAATTTATTTAAAAAATATAGCACCAAAACTAAGAAGAAAAAAGGCATTAATATAAGAAAAAAATCAAATTCTTGAAATTTAGCCAAAAAGTTTTGCTAAAGAAAAATATAAGAAAAAAACGACAATACATTTTCCTAAGAAATAAATTTAAAAAAATATATATTTTATATAAAATTTCTTTTTCAATCATATATGAATATAATACAAACATCAACTAATTTTGTAGATCAAATATAAACAATTACCAAAAAAATTTAAATAAAAAATAATATGTTTTCTTCTAAAAAAAACATACATTTAAAAAACGCGTTTTTTTACACAAACTAAAAAAATAAAACGCTCAAATGCTTTTATTTTCAAAAATAATGAAATGATAATGTAAAGACAATACAAGTAATATAGAAAATATATATTTATAGACATTAAGCCATGAGATAATATTGAAATGAGCTAAAATAGTAAGTAGTAAATGTAGTGATTTTTTTTGGTGAATTTTGGTGATAATATGTAAAATGATTCTTTTTTGCTAAATAATTAACAAAATGTGTGTTAAAGCTTTTTTTTACGAAATTAAAAAAAGTATATATATATAGTGTATTAAACTTTGAGACATTTAAAATTAAGTGTAAAATATTTTATTTTTTTAAATAAAATGAAATTAATAAAACATAAAAAAAAGAAAATTTTGCTAAGTACCTTGTTAGGAGCCGTTTGTAGACCATGGAAGGGCAAATTCTCATACTCTCCAGGTTCCGTTAATGGATCCGCCATAGAAGACGACTTCTCTTGTACTGCTATACGTAATCATAATCCCATAACGACACATTACAGTTACAAGAGTTATTGTGTTTTGTTTTAAGATGATCACAGTTTTTTTTACACATATAGAGGGCGTGTGTGTAAAATTAGGCGGAATTTGTTGTTAATTCGTAGAAGATGACAGAGTTGTTATAATTAGGAATAATATTTTTGGTAGTTTGGTTGTTTTAATAACAGCGAGTTTGGTTTTTGGTATTTAGAATAAATATGGAGGAAATAAAAAAATAAAAAAAAAAGGAAATAAAACAAGAAAAGAAAATTATTAATATTTGAAAGGAAGAAATTAAAAAAAAAATAAAAAACTTAAAATTACTTTACTTATAAAGTTTAGAAAAAAACTCGGTAAAATTGTATTAAGTGTCTTTAAGTATTATTATTATTTTTTAAATATTATAAAAAAATTTATTTAAGGTTTAATTATTTTTATATGTTAAAGAAATGTTAAATAAATTCTGTGAGCCAGATTTAATTTTTTAACACTTAATGTCATTTTACAGTTTTAATTTATTTAAAATAAACTTAACCCTTTTAAATAATTATAAGAAAATAATAAAAATAAATTAATTTAAAATAATATTTTGAAAATTTAATATTTTTTATAATTCTGGTGTTATTATTTTTATAAAAATATTAATATTAATAAAAAACAATCATGCTTTTCTTTTTCATCTCTAAAACACAATAATTGAAAAAAAATATTTTATTAATTAAAGGTTAACAAAAAACACATTTAGGCAAAAATATTTTATTATAAAACAAGGAGAAAAATTGACAGCATTTTGGTTAAAAAAACTTTAAGTACTAAATTTAATAAACATTTAATAAATTTTTGGTTTCAATAATATTTTAGTAGCTTTTAGATTTGAAATAAAATTTGTATACTAAAATATTTTTATTTACTAATAAGAACAATTAATTTAAAACGATTAACAAACATATATTTAAATTTTAATAATATTTCGCTTAAAAAAATTAAGCAAATATATACTAAGTACTAAAGTTAAAAATGTCGATATTTTGAATCTAAAGCAATTACTTTGAATTAAAAATTAAAATTGATGAATTGAAAATGTTTATTTTATTTTTAAAATGCTGTATATAAATTAGATCTTTAACGTTTCAATACTTTTCTGTAGTTGGTACTAAATCATTTATTCTGTACTAAAATTAAAATTAATTAAACAAAAAAAAAAAAAAAAAAAAAAAAAAAAAAAAAAAAAAAAAAAAAAAAAAAAAAAAAATCCTCAAACTCTTGGGTTTAATATTGAAACAAATATTTTAATCATATTAAACAATTTTAAGAGTGAAAAAAGTGTATTTTGGTAAGCCATTACTTCAATATTTCGAAAAATATGTTTACTACTAAAATTTTGTACTAAATTCTTACGAAACAAAAATAACAATTATTTTAATTTATCACATAATTCAGAAATGAATTGAAAAACTAAAAATGCATTTTGCCCGATATCTCAGTTATTTTTGAACCGATGGAAAAATATTTTTATTACTAAAATTTAGTACTTAATTTTTATTAAACATTAAATTAACATTAAAATTAATATAAAAAAATCTTCAATCACTTGGGTTTAACATTAAACAAATATTTTAATCATGTTGAGCAATTTTTAGAGTGAAGCAACAGTATTTTAGTAAGTTATCACTTCAATATTTCGAAAAATATTTTTACTACTAAAATTTAGTACTAAATTCTTATTAAACAAAAATTGGAATTATTTTAATTTATCACATGGAAATTAAACAAAAAATTAAAAATGCATTTTGCCTGATATCTTAGTTATTATTGAACCGATTTATTTAATTTTTTTAGGAAAAAAAGAAAAAATATCAGAGTCTTCTTAGAAAAACGTATTCCCTTGTACATACAAAGGCTTCAGAAATTGAAAAAGGCTTCTAAAAACTGTTTTAAATATATCTTCCGATCTTGCTGAATTTCAATAGCAAAATTTTCGAAGGAATTTCCTATTGTTTGATGTATATATTACATATGTATAACAGTTATCGGGGGGCTTCATAAACACCATTTCAACCGACACACGGACGGAAGGACATGGTCTTATTGTCATTATTTCTTACAAGATTCACGTAAATATCAACTTTTTGTTTGCTTTCTGACAAAAATTGTGTAAATTACGAACAAAATGTCTAATTTATGTACCCTTTACACCTGTGGTAAAAGTTATAAAGAATAGTACTGAGCAGTGTTGCCAATTAGGCCTTTTTAAAAATTTTCGTTGTAGCGTGTTTTTTGCTTCTTAATATAGCTTTAAAAAGGCTAAAAATATACAGATTTTATTTTCGAAAAATCACACATTAAAGCTTTTTTGTGTATTAATTCGCGCAAAAAAAAAAATCTAATTTTTTTATATTTAGCGAAAAAAATTTCTTGCGAAGCTTTATTTTAGGAGAATATTATAACTATTTTTTTAAAAAAAAACTATTTTATCCATAGGAACTATTTATGTTAAAAATATGAATTCACTTATATATCTTCAAGAAATACCAAAATCTAATGAGAACTAACAAATCAATGTTGTTTTTTCTTAAGGTAATAAATTAGCCTTTTCTGACCTTTTTTAAAGACCATTTAGTTTCCTTTTTCTCAAGCCCTGGCAACACTGGTAATGAGTGATATTTTTCTTTAAGTAAAAGTAAACATTTTTTCAAAAGGCGTTTTTAAAACTAATAATATTTAAATTTGAAGACTTCGTACTAAAATTATAAATTTCAATATTTTACTCTACTTAGCATCAAAATAATAAGTTAAGTACAGCATTCATTCGGTACTAAAATTAAAATATTAACATAAAATAGTCTTCAATCTTGGGTTTAATAATTAAAAATTATTTTTATTAAATTATTCATAGTAAACTAAAAAAATTATATGAAGATGGAGTTTTTCATCGAAATATTGAAGAATTTTAAAATTTTTAGTACTAAAATTAATAAAAAAAAAAATACCAATTATTTGTGAATATTTTTGCTAAATTATATATTGATTTTTTATGGGTTTAATAAATTTATTCGTATATTTATTAATTATTTCTATAAAATTATTTATGTAAATTTCTTAAAGAAGTGAATAAAATTTTAAAAAAATACAGTGTTCCAGAAGGTATTTTAGTACAAAATTTGCGAAGCATAAATTTAGTACAAATTTATATAAAAAAATTTCAAGTACCAATTACATTGTAAATGTGTAATATTTAAGTAAAAGCTTTCAAAATCAGTATTCTGAA
>MINK01025138.1:0-10797 GCA_001735545.1 Phormia regina
TCACGACATATGAGACCATCCTAGTCTTACATGTAAACAAATTATATATTATAAACATACGCATAGATTTGCCATTACCCTAGAATGATGCATATCATCTTTGGGTAACTTATATGTATTCAACGTACTGCATCTATACCATGCCAAAATCTTTATTTGGAACATAACTGTAATGATTTACTTACTATACAAAGTTCAATCATCGTTCTTGGTATGCATTCTAATCACCAAACACAAGGTTTAGCTTATGATACTGGAAAGATAATTTTTCTCCTATGTGATAAAAACAAGAGCAGAAATCGATTTACAGAAGGTACAGCTATTATTTATCAAGGGTTTTTGCTAGTTACTTAGCAAAAGAACCAAGTCTACGTGAAAGCGGCATTCTTTGCCTGGGTATTACCGGTATATTACTATCTATGATCGCCCATCAAATTGCCTGTAAAATCTATGTTTTTTAATACATATTTTTGCATAAAACTAATCAAAAATGCATAAGCAAATGATTTTCTTAGCAATAATACCAAGCTACCGAAATACCGGTTTATGATCATAGTGAATATATTCACATTAAGTTCATTGTGCAGCAAAATTGGTCGTTATATATAGTGTGCTCTCAACTTTGATGCATTAAATAGGTGTATGACTCATTGCGGTGCCTTGTTTTTATAGCGTATAATTCTGGTCATTCCATTCGGCATGTATGGCGCAGTTTGATATTGGAACAACTTAAACTAAAAGCAGTATAATTCGAGCATATGAAAAATTTGAAAACTCAAGCTTAATATAGACAAAACTAATAGGATCTGAACACTCTATTTTTTAAATTATTAACAGGCTTGCGAAAACGACTAAATACAAAATGTATCAATTCTTACGCTAAATAGATAGAGACCGATTTACAATCCAAGGTATACAATTAACCAATGGATTTAAGAATACTTGATATCTTCTCGTAGTTTTCAAGTATCACAGTAGAAAGATAAATGAAAAAGAAAAGGAAATAGTGTTATGATAGAAGAAACAAGCGGAATTACTGGGGATATGTATAGTCTATATAGAACCAATAAAATGTCAAAAAATTTAAAGTTAGTAAATGTTAGGTCTACACTCGCAAACTATCGTCACTATGTTCAAAATAAAATCCGGATTTTAACTAGTGTGCCGCCATGGAATATACCATTAAGCCATCTGTTTACAATTTTATATTTGAGTATAAAGTATTTTACAAAGCACATTACGATGTACACAAGCCAATAGCATGTACTAAATTTATCCAAACATATATGTATTTAGTGCATTTTGTTATGTAACACGCTTTTTTTTTCTAAAGTCATCTGCAATTTCGCCTCAAATGCAATATTTTAGTAATTAAACAATATTTGTTGACGAATTGGTTTTTAATGGTCAAACCACAATCTCAGCAAATTCTTTTTTACAGCTATTTTCTAAACCTTTATATTAATAGAAGTTTTTGCTAGTGATGCAGTGCATAAAACTGACACACTCACTTAAACTTCTATATTTTACACAAATGAAAATGCAACAATCAATAAAGCATATACAACAAAACGCTATGCTTATTAAGATCTCTTAGGCAATATTGTCGTTGATGCATTTTGCGCATACTTAACATATAGCTGTGCATGACAATAACTACAAATTATGAATTCTGCTGAGATATGTATACTTTTATGATCTAACGTGTATACAACCCTTAGAACATTGGAGTCACACCACATTTAGAGTTACGCTATATTACCGATTATATTATATTGTTTATTTAAGTTATATCTTTGGGTATATTCATAACGCATCATCACTTTTGAATCCATGCACTCTAAACCCAATCAATCCTCACATATAAATTTCTGGATCAGCCGAAAATACCATAGTAGGCTTTCGATACTCGGGTTTATTATCTATACATATTTTTGTATGTTTTACACATGAATAGTATTTTTCATAGCTGATTTTAACGGAGCAATCAAAGGTAGTCAAAAACATCTTAAACTCTGGTTGAACACCGATGCAACTCTTATTCAACAGCAGTAACATACACGTCTGTCTGTAATTACTAGCTTCATTCTATTTAGCAAATGCTGATTTTTCAAGTGAATTACATTTTTATCCCTAAGATGTCTGATTCAATTTATAGTTCTATAGTAGCATACTCAAAAGCAAGAAACAGAAATACTGACACAAAGGTGTTTGCTGATACTAGGTACCCAGATTACATTCTTGACATTGCATATACTCATCTTTTGGATTCGAAATTTGAACCACCACTTAGTTGGCTAAAATATGAAGGGAAGAGAAAAGAATATGCAATAAACATGTTTATAGGATGCAAAAATGATGCTATTTTTAGGACACCAGAAAGTTTACCATATATTGCTAAATACTATAGAAATGAGAGGGATGACTTTTTATTGAATAACATAGTCCGGTTCACACAAAAGTATTTGACAGAGGATACAAAAAAGTATTTTAAAGCTTTGTGGAGTGGGTTACCTGATGCATTGAAGGAAGAACTGATATTTACAAAAGATTTGAGTCCTGTTTTATTAGAGTTTATAGTAAAGATACATCCTTATAACCAAAAATTTGTAAGGTTTTACATAGCGAATGGAATATACAGTGATGAATGTATAACACACCCAATCTACCAAATTACAAAGCTCGTAAGGTATCTGAACCTAAAATGTCCAGCAGAAAAACGAAAAATGCTTGATTCTGGATTTTATGATTCTTTTGAAGATATAATAAAAGCAGACAAGTACATTTTTAGAATTGATCACGATACAAAATACATCAAAAATGATTTTTTTGACAAATGCCCGAGCAGAATAATGGACTACTATGCACGAATAGAAAAGTCACCTTTTGATAATCTTGAAACTAAAAAGATTCTGTACTTCTTTGATTACAAAATAATTGAGCATGACTGGCATGCCTATTTTATATACAACAATGACGTTAAGAATTATGATCACTATTACATTGCGAAGGAATTACACAGCATCAAAAACTACAACACATTTTTCTCAAAGAATGATCTATTGTGTATTCACTTATCGCTACAAGGTAGCACTAGCAAATTGTTAGATTATTTATGTTTGGCTCAAAAAAATTCCATAACATCATCATATATCAAGAACAGTATCATTAGAGAGATTTTTGATGCAAACAATGTCAATTTTGATGCACAACTAAAGCTGATAGATACCGGAGAATTGCCAATCACCAAAAATTGCGATGTTTTGATTGAAAGCCTAAAAGCGCTTGACGTCAATGATTTTATGGACCTTTTCTACAAATATTACGAGAAGTATAAAGAATGTTTTGTCTGTGTTCTGTCACATTTTTATTTCCAGAATAAAATTTACATGGAAGGTCATGCCAAATTCTTGCTTAAAATATACAATGATGCAAAGATAGCACTGGAATCCACAAGCATCACAAAAACGGAATACGAGTCAAATATTATGGTCATACATTCTTTGTCTGCTGTGCTGTATGACGCTGATTTGCTAGAAAAAGCTCAGATATTAGAATCCATAGATTTTATGGATATACGAATTTTAGAGGATATTGACACAGATACTATTATAGAGTTTTACGGTGGATTGAATACTACAGTACAGAGAATAATTGACGCGAGAACTTTGCAATTATCAACATACAAATGCACAGAAAACATGACACAAAGCACACTTCTCAGGTACTTGTTCTCTTCTACACATCGTACACTATCAGAATATATTGATGAAAACTTTGCAATTGCAATAGCAAGAATATTCAATTACTACGATGATAAAAATATCGTTATGAAAAAGCTTGCCAGCAGCAGTATCACACCTGATGCACGAGCAGATACCAAGGACAAATTTGTTTACTCATTGCTGTACGAGAATAAGGCTGTAGAAGATTTGCTAAAAACACTTTATATATCAGCTGAAGCCGACAATAAGTTTTACTTACCAAGATGCTGGAAAATATATTTTAAACGAAACAAAATAGCTAATTTGAGCTCTGTTTTTGCAAAGTCGAAATCTCAGCACGCTATCATCCACTGCATATGCATAGCTACTGCATTATACACAGAAAACAAGGCTATAGCATTTGATTACATAAAAAGTATCGACAAAAACACACAGATTATTTTGTTTTACAAGTTGCTATTCATTTATTACAGTTTAAAGCATGGATATGATACACGACTTATTGATCTATACGACAAACTATCACAAATGTGCACCACGCCTGATAATCTACTTCTGTCACAGCTTATTGATTGTATGTACAAAAACAAGAAAGATGAAAAAATAATGTCATTGTCGAGAAGTATCAAAAACGAAGAAGCTGACAGAGAGTACCACAACCTATCGCTTTTGTTTACAAACTATGACGATGGAACAAATAATCCTTGCAATGTGATTCGCAAGCTTGACGTAGCACAATGCAATGATTATCGAGATTCCAGCGGACTGATTAAGTTATTTGTCAATAATGCTGACAGCGATCCGCAATTTTACTTGCAAATTTTGTGCAACATCAGCAAAATTGAATCCTTTGATCTGACAACAATTGAAAAGAGCATCATTAAAATGACCAATATTGCACCGATTATCAATCTGCTACTTAAACACAAAAATTTACAAGGCACAAGGAAAATCATAGATATTCTAAAATCTAAGGAGCAATTTTTGAAGAACAAGAATTACATAAAACTGCTTGCAAAAGATGAAGTATTGCAACTAGCAGCTGATCCAAATAATACAGTTGTTGAGTTTTTTGAACATTTAGATGATATAGATCTTACATTCTTAATAGAAACAAAAATTAGATATGTCAACAATCACAACATGATAATACGGGCCATTTCTAAAAACTGCTGTATCGAGAAGCATCATGTAACTTGCAGTTCTACACGAGAAAATGCAATAAATTGCATGATTTACAAGCTTGAACAAAATAGTGGCTACCTAAACCAATTTATAACCAATCTTGGTTACGTCGAAGATTTTCATGGATTAGACCTAGATTACAGCAAATTAAGAAACAGCAAAATCATCAATGAGATAGCAACGCTCTATTTTACCTTTAACTACAACATACAATATCTTTATGTCTTAGTAAAAATAGCCGGTTTTAGTGCATACTATTTTGAGATACTCTATGCAGAATTCGCGCAATCAAAAGTACTTCAGCAGCTCAAAAATGATTTGACTCAGTATGTTGACAGTTTAGAAAACAAATAAAACAATTTGAATAAAACATTGGTTTTGACATCCATGCAAAAATATGCATAATATATGGCATGAGATGATACACGAAAGAATAGGTCAGAAAGCAAGTTTTGACTATAAATGGCTGTTTTTTTTCGCAATAGTGCATACTCCACTATAGTGATACCATTGACTAGCTTCATGAATGGGCATACAATTTATAGTTATCTTATGTCAATCGTTCAATCAAATTATTATTGCAATGAGAATTTGTCATAGTGGATTATAAAATATATGCTGATCAATAAATTTTGTATAGTTCATCGCACACACCATAAATGAAATGCAAATTACCTTTATCTTACTGGAAATCTGAAGATGACAGAATTGACACGTAATGCTATATAAATATCAATTTTGAATATGTACAAGATTATGCCCTTACTGCTTGTTTGCTTGATATTAGAATTTCATCACTAAAAATACAAAACATTTCACATTAGCTTGTTTTGTTTACTATACTTTTCATCTTCCTGTAACAGGCGCAAATATTGCATCAAAAACTTCTGACAATTAGATTTCCAAACCTTCTCATTTTACAGGGTTTGCGTTCAACAAATCAATTTTATAATTTTTGATGTACGGCTTTTTGTTTTCGTTTTCGCATTTTATAGCCACAATGCCCTTTATTGTGTAATTTGACGCTGTTAAACTAATAAACTGCATTTGTGGTTTACAATTTGTTTGCAAATTTTACAACCTAGTTTTGAGCAATTGACGCAAAAAATGTTCATAGAATTATTCAAACTTTATTACTATCCCATGCCAAAGATCCGTGAAGCTATATTAATTTAATCAAATCTGATTCGTCATTTGATGTAATGACTTAGAGAATATTTTTTCTGCAGTGCCGTCATGTCAAAACATAAATATCACTTCCCATTTGCATTTATTGCTTTCCAAAAAACAACATATAAATTGTTAGCACTATAAATTATCAGATATAGGTTAAATATCTTAATATAGACATTGCTGTAGTATTTGCTCGTCCAAATCAAATTTATGTTTTACATCTCGCTTTCAATATTGTTCGATATTTTTATCAAAGTTGGACCCTGCTTGCGGAAATTGAATTTTCTAACTAAGCCAAGTTCCTTATTTGCTCCATAAATTTTCACTTTGTACCAAAAAACATTGATGCGTCTATAAAATACATTAAATGCTACACAGCAAGTTTACATGACTGTTGCCCAATGCAAACTCAAAAGTCACAAATCTAGGCGGTTTTATATAGTCGTCCGACCGCATATTAATTTTTTATTTGAGCACTACACAAACTATTACACAATAGCGCATTAGTTAATTATGATGCACTGGCTAGATAATATTATTAACTAAGATATGCTCAATACTGTTCGATTAATATTGCTAACGGGTTCCTTACAAGCAAAAGATTAGTGAGTTAGGATTTTAAGTGCTATTACTACGTTCAAAAATGCTTTTATTGACAGATCAAGTGTATAATAAGTTGTAACAGAAAATTCTAAAGTCTTTTACAATGTAGTTACAATTATATAAGTTTTACAATGTATTGGTCCTATGCTGGATATAAAGCGAAATGTTGTACTTGGGTCGTAAAGTAAAGATCTTGATTAATATATTATTTATCAATTTTAGCTAAAATGAAGCACTATTGGTGCAATATAAAAAATGAAAAAAGTTAACATGCTTTATGTCTAACTTTTGTCACAAAAAGAACGAGCCTACAAACTTACTAAATTTATTGTCGAAAGCTTTTTACTAGCAAAAAATTGTCTTACCAATAAAAACATCCAGATGCATGCAATTTAGCGAAGTACCCCACTAAAAAATGTCTGGAAAGCTATAGGTTGAAAGTGGGATCGGAAACAGCTATGGCTAGCACAGGAAGATGGTGTCAAACATTCTAACCTGTCATGATAAACAGTAGATATTGAATCTGTTCTGACCAAATACAAAATTAATGTGTAAACATAGAACCGACGCAATTACTCCACACTTTTTTTTATACTACTATACTGGATATCTGCTGATAAATTATAGAAAGTTTTTCTTACAATTTCTTACTACAGCGTAGCATAACAACACAATTGTTTCTTAGTGATGATGCATTAATTTGATACCATCATTGAATATCAAAAATATCGAGTTTTATGTAATTTTACAATCTATACTAAATGCATGGAGATTATTTGTCATAGTGTTCTACAACTTCCACGCTAATTTATTCACTGCTTTTATGCTTATTTGTTTCTATTTTGATTATCAAATGTCCAATATGGTTGTTTAACGCAACTACATATAATATAAAGTTGCTTGAATACACACTAAATTTTGATAAACTTTACAAAATCCTAAATAAAAAATAATACAAGTGTATAATAAGGATTTTTTGACCTAAATTACATTTTGCATACACAGGTACCAATATTCTAATTGTTGGTATAACCCCGGTGTAAGTTCATACGCACAATTTCTATACTGCTGCAAGCTTAAATCTTTTTTGTATCGACATAATTAAGACAATATGTTCATGAATTTGCAATTGTTTGAAGACTGTTATTACACATTCTCCTGATAATGTCAATACGAATATATGAACAAATATACTTAAGGATTTGTAGTCTACTAGTATATTATGCAGACGTCTTATAATCTTTACAACTCAAATTAGGAGTAAAAAAAACTCTCGACGTGTGCTAGAACATACTTAATCACAAATTACAATCTGACAGTATACATCAAAGCCAACTACTTTGTTTATATCTCTTACTTAATATGCTTTAAGTGATTGTAAAATTTTAGCCATTATGTATATTATCTTTTTTGATGAAAATCAATTTAGGTTTGGGTATTAAATTGCTGAAGGGTTAGATTCATTCATCGTATTCGCTTTTGATATAGATGAATTCTTGATTTAACAACATACTACGAGTTATACGCCTAGGAGTGGTAAAATTTTTCACGCATTCGCAGGGTTATAGAAATCATCAAATAGTCTTTGATGTTCTAAAATCATATTACATTCGCTTCAGAATGGAAAATATATTCTATTATATTTTACTACAACCAAAATTCCAAAGATACAGTTCAATAAAGCTCTCAAGAGTTATAAAATATTCTGTTAATTATATTGCACACAGAATGTTTTTGTGTAAGAAAGTAAAAACTTTAGTAAAGCAAACTATTTTGTGTAAATAAAAACATGCATCCATCTGGTAATTTTAGTAAATATTTGTTTTTCATTTTTTCTAGCTATTCCGATTATTTCATAAATTAAAATGCTATTGAACTCGTAAAAACATATTTTTCTAAACAATGGATAAATCTTATTTTCTTTTGTTTTTAGGTCAATTTATTATTCCACATCTTGCACCTCTATGCATTAAAATCGAATTTAAAGACCTCACAATACATAATATGCATTTACCTCTTGATGTTTTGATAAATCTAAAACAAAAATAATATTGGTCTACAAACATCAAATTTTGTTAGAATGTCTAAATAATACCCTAAAAAATATAGTTTACCTTCCTTCTTTGCTTATTAGGTTGTCATACGCAATAAAATCGAATGGGTAAGTATTGCTTATTCTTTCAATTATGCATCTTGCAACATGTTGATGAGATATTAGATCTTAAGACGCTTTAAGAGGAAAGACCAAATATTAATTCAAAATACTATTTTTCAATTTTATCTTCGTATGGCACTACGAATTTTACTACATGCATATAATTGTTGCAAGAAATTCATTCAGAAGAATTTTGTGCAACTCACAACTTTGAGACTAGAGAATGTATCTCATTAGGTTCTGATAAATTTAATTAGCACTTTAAACAACTAACAATTATTGTAAAATCTCAATTTTTACTTTTTACGTGAAAATGCCAGCTTAACAAGCGTTATCCATTCGATTTTATTATACCTAATATACATTTAATGCAGACATTTTTGACGTACTTTCCATATATAATATTTTACCGTAATTTATAGTTGGTATACGATACCATTTTATTACATTATATAAGACCTAAGTTTTCTGTGAATAACTCACATCAAAACTTGGATTTGTCAAAGCATTTGCAACAAATGTTTAGTTTTGTTAGATTTCTATAACAAGAAGTTTGTCGATTTTAAGTCGCTTAATAAATCTTCAGAGATGTTGAATCTAGGCTAGCACGTTTAAATCAAAAAACCAAATTGAATTGAATACAAAAACATTCAAACATTTCGTTTATATTGCCCTATGGCGATGATTGCTATTTAATGCGTTTCTTGTATTTTTATGACATGGATTTATTGTAGTCTATTTCAAGGTATATAGATAGTTAAGTTTATTGTATGTTCGGGATGTTCTGCGAGATTGTCATGAAGGGCATCCGCATCAACTGTGTCATTTTGTGCTGTTGTTATTTTGCCAATGTTGATAATTTGGTAGATTGGATAATGTCAGTATGTAACGAAGTATCTTTGATGGGTACAAAATTGAAAGGATGCATGAAGCTGTATATCTTATGAAAATACTTGTAACCTAAGCTAATTTTGTAGACCGACATTTCACAGTTGATAAAAACCGAAAATGATAGCTTTTGTTTGAGGCCTATATAGTAAATTACTATTTAATATCGGCTTTCATTTAGGAAATAAATTAAAAATTAATTACCATATATAGTCCAATCATACTAGCAGACACAATCAACTTTGACAAACCATATTAAAATATATTGCATCGGTTTTACTTTAAAATAGAATTGCTATGTAATGTAAAATTTCTTATACATTAAAGTGATTAAGAAACAAGAAATAATGATTTTAATTGATCGATAATTTTTCCAATTGTTCGATTATAGGTGATCTTGTTAGATACTCTGATAGTAGTGATAGCTCTTTACCCTGACAAATAGAGATCCATAATTCTCTGGCACGCTTTCTTAGCCTATCATTGAAATTTATAGTTTTGTCACTTGCAAAAGATAAGACAGCACCTACAAGGGGTAGCTTCTCAGTAAATTGTTCTGGTGTCCATGGGCAAATACGAATGCATTTAAAAAAATCTTTCTTAGCTTGGATTTTTTGTATTTCATTCATATTATGTTCTGTAATGAGAAATACATAAGTATCGTTAGTTGGGTCTTTAATAAATCCACCTAAACACCAATTCTTCAGTCCATAAATAAAGCAAGCAACATGCTTTGCAAGTTTAGGATCGGTTATGAACTTTTCAGTTGTCATAATGCCCAATACAACAGACAGTCCACCCGTGTAGAAAGTTCCAGAAATTCTGTGAAACAATCTTTTTATTCTTTCGGTTTTTAGTATATTGTCGATAACTGTATTCGAGTTATTTACAGCCTTAATTGTAGTATTATTCTTATTGTCCTTGTTATTTGTATTTGAGTTTAAGTTTTTGCTTTTAGTTTGTTTGTTTTTGTTTTGTGCATTTCCGTTATTTTGTTTCTTAGTCATTTTAGGGGTAAAATGAATGATCTGTTATTAAGTTGCAGAATGAAAAAAAAGAATATAAGAA
>MINK01025141.1:0-12468 GCA_001735545.1 Phormia regina
TATCAAATGATTGGAAGTCCTATCAAGAATTTTGCTATTGAAATTTAGCAAAATTCGGGTTTAAAGCATATATCTGATATAAATATATCAGTTCAACAATAATTGAGATATTGGACAAAAAGCATTTCTTTTATTTTTTTTAAGTCCTTGTTTATGCTAAGGATGGTTCATAAATATTTTTATAATATTTCGTATTTTTTAATCAACCAAATTCGTTTATAAACTAAGTTATGAGCCAAAAATTAATATAAATAATAATAATAATAATATAAACACACAAACATGTATATTAAGCACTGCAATTTAAATTTATTAATTTGAAAGTATGAAAGCATACTTTAAGGCAACATTTTTATTTGTAAGATTATGAAGGGTATAAAAAATGTAGCCTCGATCACGTTTTAGTTATTTTAGATTTATAATTTCTTTTTATTTTCCAAACAGAATATTGCACACTGGCGAAGAATCAAAATTTTTTTTATAAATCTAATCGACTGATTGTATTTACAAAAAAATTCATATAGAGTGGAGTGAACAATTTTAAGTTTTGAAAGCGGAACTCATGTACCCCTCAGGAGAGGAGCTTTGGGATTCCAATAGAGTATCTCTGACATATAACATTTTTAATCGTTTTTAATTTTTTGTTTCTTAACTGATTATGAGAAGTCATATAAAAAATATAACTAGCTCAGAAAACAAGTGGACTGGGTGTGTACCCACCCGAATTATAGCCATTTTATATGAAAGCATGAATCTACAAACAGAATTCAGTTCAGGAATCTTTATTATTTTTTAAAAATAGCTTTAAAGATATGTTTTAAGATTTTTTTATTTAACTATATTTTTTACAAAAAATTTACTTCAATCTGAAAATGTTTAAACTTCTTTTTTTGCTATAAATTGCATAGTTTAGCTGACACAATTCTTCATTACATAGAAAAAGATTGAAACCAATATATTTTATAGAACCGAAACTATGGCATTTTAAAATTTAATAAGTCATTAGATAAACCTATGAAAAAATCGATTCTGTCCCACTGAGTGATAGAGGGAGTTATAGAAAATACTAAGTACTGAAAAAGAACTTTAAAGAACACTAAAAGGACACATAGATGCTGATGAAGATCGTTGCGGATCAGAAAATTCATTCCATCCTGCTAATCTTTTTCTGTATTTTATAAAAATTATTACAATAATGAACTTGAGCCTGAATAAAATTCAAAAATTATTAAGAACTTTTAAAGTTATTTTTTAAACCCTGGTACGATATTCCTTTTTTAGAATTCTTGTTCATTGCTTTGATAGTTTTTCGACTAAAAGTATGTAAATATTTTAATAAAAAATCTCTTTTATCTTTATTAAAAACGTTTAAATTTGAAAAATTTCAATTTTCTTAGAAACTATTAAGTAAAAAAAAAACAAAATAGATTTTTGGAATTTCGACGAAAATGTTGTTTTGAAAGCACGCGCAAATGATAAATTTAATAAATAACAAAATTAGTAATAACTATTATTATTGGAAAAATAAATCCCATGATTTTTCTGTCAATATATGTACATATATATGTATTTTATGTAGTAGATAATTTTATTTTTGTTATGATGATGTCATTATATATAAAATATTTACACATATACAATAACTATGTAAATGTTTGTGAATAAATGTATGTATTTGTGTATGTATAATTGAATAAGCTATGTACAATATATAACATTAATTTATACATACATACATATACTTTGATTAAAGAGAAAACAGTTACACACAAATACATATGTATGTATGTATACACTTTTATATTTACGTATATAAAGTTATACATATATTAGGGTGGCTACCATAATATAAGTTTTTGATGTTCCCACAATGCAAAATTTAATAAAGATCGGTGTATAATTTGTCATAAGACCCAATTTCAGAAATCAACCAAAAGTGCATAAACAGCCTCTATCATATTATTTTAATTCATAGAATCGAATTCATTGTATTTCATATAAATTGACTTAATTCTGCAAAGAATTAATTTCTTTAAGAGTTTATTCATCAATTATACAATTTAAGCTTAAAAAGGATTTTGAATCATTTGAATTTCTTTTCAATTCAAATTTAATTTACATAACATTTTATAATACATTTTGCAAAAGAATAAAAAAAATTTCAAAATTGAAAGAAAGAGAAATATTTTCGTTCAATTTAGAGAATATTTGAAATGGCAAAATTTTAATGAGTTCTTTAAGAATACATTCAATAAAGAACTAATTCTATTCAAACAAAAGCCTTTGAATTATATTTTGGAAATGGAATTATTGAATGAAAAACTATTATTTCTTAATTCAGAATTAAGATTTAAGGGAATTAAGCTAAGATTTATTTAATTCCTTCGCAGCTCTGATCCTGACTATATAAAAAAAGAAATTTAAAATTGATTGAAATATTTTTTCCTTGTTCAAACGTTGTATACGCATCGTTTGATTTCATTCTCTAGTTCTAATTAAATATTTGCAGTGGGAAAGATTTTTACATCAATATTATTTTTGTATAGATTATTAAGAAAATGTCAATTACTGAATATAAAAAAAGAAATAAATTTCGAAGAATTAAAAATATTGCATATCCTGTAATCTGAAAAAACGGAATTAACCGCTTTAAAAAAAATCAATAATTAAGTGATCTTCAAATTTAGTAAGATACATTAAAAACTTTTTTTTTTTTTTTTGGTAATACCTTAAAATATGTATATAAAAGTATATATTAAACATTAATACATACAGTATCGATCAAAATATTTTTAATAGAAATTCCATATCCATATTTGTTTATCACGATTGTTGTTAAACATAAAAAAATCATATTCTTCACGCAAAGAAGAATTTAGCTGAGCATTGTCATTTTTAAAAGCTGCGATTGCCCCCAGCAACCATATTATAGTTGCAGTAATAAAATATTTATTTTTGTAACCAAATTAGTCTTGCCACAATAATTAGTAATTATAGTAATTATTAGAATGTTGTAAATTTATTTAAATTATTCCTTTAACTTTTAGCCATAATATGATTGCCGTGACAATTCTCAACTTTACTTAACTTTACGGTGAATACTTTTTTTATATTTTTTCATAAAATGTTCAAAAGTCCAGGTTTTATAGGTCAGCAGACAATTACAAACTTGAAAAAAAAAAACAAAAAATTTAAAACTTTTGCAAAAAGAATACAAAATCGTTATGGAATTATTTTTATTTTAAATATTCTGACCAAAACTGTATGTATGTAAAGTTATAAAACCAAGTGATATTTATATGTATTTGTATGTGTTTTTTTAATGTTTTGTTTAAAAGAGGAAAAGATTAAGGATCCCATAACTTACAGGATAAAAATAATGATTCACCGCGATAATATGGTAGATAAACGTGGCTATCATTGTTGTGTCGGTCACTTTTTAAGCCCAAACATGGATCCCAATCATTTGTGTCACCTAAATGACACAATGAAAATTCAATTTAGAGAAACAAACAAAAATATACACACACAAATACAAACGTAATGGGGAAAAAAAATAATATTAGATGTAAATTTGTATGATAATGAAATGATGGTGTGAAAAAGAAGAGTTCAAAACTAAAATGCTATTAAACAGTGTACCATGTCTATAGGCTGAAGATGAAATTATAAAATACGTATTGTATAGGTTATGTAGAAAAACATATTCAGAGCCAATTTAATAACAAAAACTTAACGAATCTTTAAAAAAATAACGAAAAAAAAAACGTAATAATTTGTTTTTGTGCATTTATTCATTCTTCTAATATCTAAGGAACAGAGATAACTCAGTGTATTGTGTGTATAAATACATCTAATATAAACAAATAGTACGTACCTCCTTCTTCTTCTGAGTCTGACATAAAGGATTCGTGCATCGCCTCAGGGGCAACAACACGATACTTTTCATCCGAATGCAATTGAGTGGAACCTTCTGGTTCATCGGTTATTGATTTGAGTGAATCCAAGACACTAATATAACCCAATTTACGGGCAATATCCAATGGGGTCTGGCCACTTGTGGTCTGAGCATTAGCATTTGCATTGTGTTCCAATAAAAGTTTAACAATATGACAATGACCCTGTTGGGCACTTTGATGTAAGGGTGTATAGCCAATCGATGTAGCAGCATCCACATTAGCACCATGTTGCAATAGGAAACGCACCATATTGGCCTGACCAAAATGAGCGGCCACATGGAGAGGTGTATAGCCGGCTTTAGTGGCCATATCTATATTTGCTCCATTACGCTGTAATATTTCAGCCACATTTACATTATCTTCCTGAGCACATAAATGCATTGGTGTTAAGCCATTCTTGGCTGGATGATTGACACCAGCCTTGTGCTCAATTAATAAGTTGGAAATTTCACTATGACCCTCTTGGCAGCTTAAATGAAGTGGAGTAAAACCAGCTTTGCTCTCAGCATTGGCTTGAGCTCCATATTCTAATAGTGTTGTAGCAATGTCCATTTGATTTTTACGTGCTGCAATATGCAGTGGGGTATGACCGTTCTTTGCTGTTGCATGTGGGCTGGCGCCTTTCTCCAAAAGCAAAAGAGCAACATTTTGGTTGTCATAGTGACAAGCCACATGTAAAGGAGTAACACCATTTTTACCCTGTGCATCAACATCGGCTTCCTTTTGCAATAGTAATTGGGCCACTTTGATGTGTCCATATTTAGCAGTTAAATGAAGAGGAGTAAAACCTTTTTTGGTAGCAGCATCTAATGCTGCACCATTTTCAATTAGAACAGCAGCAACCTATAATTTTTCATACGAAATTATTTAATTTATTTATCGATGTATACATATGTATATAACTTTATTTATTTAACAAAGATATAAATGAAGAAAAAATTCAAATTAATTAGCAAACTTATAAATAAAATCTAAAAAAACTTTATTCAAAATGTGTCCAGAAAAAAATATGAATGATCGCATTTTCTTCAACTTCTAAAGATAAAAACTAAAGTAAAAAATTTATATAGAATTTATTTTCTTATTTCACTTCACTTTGAAAAAATTTCTATACAAATTTTTGAAAAACAAAAGCAATTTACATGAACAATTTTTAAAAGTGATTAAAATAATTAAATTTTAAAGTCTTTTTCTATTAACTATAGAATTTTTTCTATAAAAATTAGAACTTTACAATGTGTTATGAATGGGCAATACTTTTCGCAAAAATTTAATTGTTATTTTTGGACAGGAAAGTGTCTTCAATCTGACAAAGTAACACTAGTAATGGGCAGCAATTGTAGCGAAATCCATTGAAATCGGAGATATCAAATCCGAAAATGTCTTATATGGAAGAATTTTAAAATAAGTGATATTGCTAAAAAGGATTTATAAAATTTTGTTCTTGTAGTATTTCTTCTTGAATTAACTTCTAAAGACTTGAAATTTACACCCTCGTTCTGCTTCTTATATCTATACTTTTCAGGAAAATGTAACGAAACATTTAAAAAACTATAACCAACTGTCAAAAAATTATAAAAATTTATTTCAGCTTAATTATTAAACTTATTTTAAGTGAATTACTATTTCCGTAACTTAAAGGCAGCTACACATTTCCACATTTTTCATCTATTGGCGTAATCGATTTATACAGAAAATCGAAGAAAAATAAGTAGCATACTTTAAGGCTTTAATAAATAATCAAAAATTGGTATGCCCAAAGTCATGCTAGTTATGCCATACACCACTATATTGAGTTGTAGTGTTGCCCAATTTCAAATAGTTGACGATTGTTTGGATTCGAATACAAATCCGAACAATCGTCGACTATTTAAAAAAATGTATTAAATTTTCTTAAAAGTGCATAAATCTTAAAAGTGCATAATATCAACATAATATTGTACATTATTACAATAATTGGTCATTTTGATCATTTTGTATAGGTCTTATTTAAGATCCTCTCCGAAAATTAGTTTAAAGCTTAGGCACACTGGTTTAGGTGTCAAATTGTTCACTCTGATGAACTATATTTTCTTATTTATTTAAAATTGTGAGTAATTATTGATCGTGAAGGCTGATAAAGTAATAATAAGATAAAATGATAATAAATAATAAAGATAAATAAAAAAAAAAACTATTAAAAATAAAAATAAATTGAAATTAAAATCCATATGAATAAATTAATACAGTATTTTTATTTTCCAAAAAATAATAATAATAAATAATAAATAATATAAACAAAAATTGCAATAATAAATAATTATTTTTAATAACATATAAAGGTGCCACAACACCACTACAACTGTTCAACAACGTTTTAATAAAAAATAAAAATTACAATAAATAAAATTAAATTTAATTAGGTCGTTCGAATTGTTCAAAAGAGTTTTAAAAGTTTACAAAAAAATAAATATATAATAAGCATTAACTATTAAACAATTTTACACAAAATAAAATGAAAAAATAATAAGAAAAAAAAAACAACAACGAAAGTAAAAAATTAAGAATTTTAAATAAAATACTCTTGATGACGTATCCAAAATAATTGCATCAAATAAACAGTATCAATGTGATCCAGAATCTTTTTGGCTATTAATTGTTTTACCTCATCTTGTCCCTCCTTGGCAGCGATGTGTAATGCTGTGTACATATCTTTAGTGGTAGCATCAACTTGGGCACCATGTTGCAACAGTAGCATAACAATATCCACATTACCCAAACGTGAAGCAATATGCAATGGAGTTTGTTGTTCCCGAGCACGCGCATCTACTTGGGCTCCGTTGCGCAACAAAATGCGAATTATATCAGTCTAAAGTAAAAATTAAACCAAATAATTTCTCTTAAACTCTGCCAAAGATATTTAATGTTCTCTCCTTACCTGGTTGGCTCTTGCGGCTAAATGCAATGGTGTTTCACCGCGTACAGTGGGTACATCTGGACTGGCATCATGTTGTAACAAGTAGATGACAATATTCATACAACCCATAAAAGCAGCCACATGTAGTGGAGTCAAACCACTCTCAGTGGTAGCGCTAATACTGGCGCCATGGCGCAATAACAATTCAACCACCTTAATACGATTTTTTTTACAGGCAATGTGTAGAGGAGTAAAACCATTTAGGGCTCTGGCATTGGCGTCCGCATTGCGATCCAATAGAAGTTTAGCAACACGCACATGACCACAGTGAGCAGCTACATGAAGTGCAGTTAAATAATCAACTGTGACCTCATCGACTGGAGCTCGATGATAGAGCAAAATGCGAGCAGCATCTACATGTTCACCCTGGGCTGCCATATGAAGAGGAGCTAAACCATTTTTGGTTTTAGCACTTATTGGAGCTCCTCTTTCGAGTAGCATATCTACAACTTGTTCGTGGCCTGAACGTGCCGCACAATGTAGAGGTGTAAGGCCATCACGGGTTTTAGCTTCAATGTTTGCTCCTTTTTCCAATAGCAATGAAACCATATTAGTTTTACCCCATTTGGCGGCCACATGAAGAGGACTGATATTGTGTTTGGCCGAAAAATTTACATCGGCTCCTTTTTGTATAAGTAAATTAGCTATAGCTTGGTTGCCATAGTGCGAGGCAATGTGCAAAGGTGTAAAGCCAGATTTTGAAGTAACATCTGGATTGTGATCGTTCTACAAATATTAAAAAAAACCAATCCATAAAACATCTATATATTTAGATCATTTAATGTAAAAAATATATGTAAACTTACGTCCAAAAGCAATGTAGCTGCCTTGACATCATCTTTTTTGGCAGCAATGTGCAGTGCTGGTAATCTTACTTTGCCACGTGTATCACTTTCGAGCAATACAGCAACAACCTTATCGTGACCCTGTTGCATGGCAACTGCCAATGGTGTGAAACCATCCTCAGTAGCTAAACTTTGATTGGCTCCATTGGACAAGAGCAATTTAACAACAGAATCATGATTCTCCTGAGCTGCCATATACAATGGTGTGAAACCATTCTGCGATTGTACATTTACTGAAGCTCCATGTTGTAAAAGCATTTTAACAACTTCCTCCTGACCAGCCAACGAGGCAATATGCAATGCTGTGTTACCTTTTTTGGTAGCGCTATCAACAATTGCACCTCGTCTAAGTAGCTCGGAAACAACGTGTATATGTCCATCTTTGGAAGCTAAATGCAGGGCATTTAATCCATTCTATATAAAAAAAATATAGAAAAATATAATAAATTTTATTTAACGACAATAATAGGGGCAATTTAAACTTACAGCATTGCTGGTATTTATGTCAATATTATTTTTCAAGTGTTCCAACACTTTATCGAGATTTCCAGCTCGGGCCGCTCGCAGAAACGATGTATTTCCATCGCCCTAAAATAAAATGAAATTGATTAGTGAGATTTATTTATGTTTTTTAAATAAAGAAAACTCTGAAGGCTAGAAAATCAAAGAAAAACAAAATAAATAAAAACATTAGAAAATCTCAGTTGATTAAGGATCAAAGAAGTACTCTGAGAGTAACAAAAATTTCAAAATATGATGAAACTTGGCAGTCACAAGAATGAATTCTATAGAATTTGGAAAGTTCCCTAGTATTTATATCAAATGTAAAATTATAATTTTTATTTCATTTAATAGAAATAAATAATGACTTTAAATTCGGAGTCTCTTTTGGATTAGGAATTCTTCGATTGCATGTAAAAATTTAAAATATTTACAAAAATTAAAGAAGTGTAAAATATGAAATTCTGTACCGATATGAGAAATATTAACTTTCTAAAGATATAAGGTTTAAATTGTATGAGTTTTTGAAGGCAATATCTTCATCTCTATAATGATACCAAAACTGAAATTTTATTAAGGAGTGCGACCGAAAAAATAACATACGTTTTACCTTATAACTTTTTTCGGAATCAATATTTGAGCTTTTTTGATCTAGTTATCATGAAAAATACTTCAGTTTTTAATAACAACCACGTAGATCTTCGTGCTACATATAATTGGCCACAGAATTAAATTTCAAGAGAATTTGGCCATTGATATGAAACTTGGTTCGGAGACCTCATGATATTGGGAGAGCAAAAAAATTGAAAGCATATTGAAAGGAACTCCAAACACATCTGGCTTAGTTATCTCAGTACTTCGAATATTTGGTGCGAAAATTTATAACTAATGCAGAGTTGATAACATATACAGTCCATAAACTATCAAACAGGAATGCTGCAAAATATTTAGAATCCAAGAATAGGATACGTAAATTAAATCCAAATTTCATACAAAAATATTCAAGCTAAATTATTTACAAAGAAACGTATGTGCTTGCAGAATTTTCGCAGCTTATGTACCAAAACTTTTTATTGCTTTATGCTCTAGGCAATATTAACGACAAGTTTAGAACCAAAAACATAAACATATTCTTACAGAATTCTTGGTATAACAAGCTTTCTGCAGTTGCGGCAAAACAGGAAAGTCATTTAATACATTCGGATCTATAAATACCAATATGTAGATGAATATTTGCAAAAAATATTTCTTCCTTTCGCAAGAGAGAACAAAGTTTCCATATATTTTTGGACCCTAAATGAGTATAAATCACATAGTAATGTCAATATATTATTGTGTATAAAATCCTTTCCAAAAAAAATTGTTTAGGGTATCAAATGGTTGAGATTGGCTGGCTATAACAATTTAATACAAGTTAATTTTATCCAAGTTTTAAAAATAATAATTTTAATATACATTTTTCAATATGACGGATAAGACCATGGAGTATAGTAGCTCCTATATAAAGTAAATATTAATCAACTCATCAACAGGCAAATTTATATATAACATAGCATATTCAGGATAAATTTAGAATATTCCCATTTAAAAGGAGCACCCAAAAATACACCATGAAAATACTTTTTTATTACAAAATGCTAGTAATTTAAAAACCGAATTGTATAAATCAAGAGAATTTAGTTAAAGAAAACCCTTAAAATATTCCATTCTGATAACCAAATTAAAAAATATTGATGAAATTACATTTTTTTAGACGCTTAACAAAACCGTTTCAGATTATCAATTAAATCGCATTGAAGAAAAGCTATAAAAAATAATTGATATATTTTTAATTCTCTTTTTTATTTAAAATATGTATATTATATTTAATTTAAACGGACAGCTTTATTCATATAAATGCCGTTCAAATATATATCAAAGTTAAGTCATTTGAGTGTATATGGAATAATTGAATCTTATACCAAATATGCAGAAATATATATACGTAAGTATTTTCTAGAATAAAATTTGAAGTAAAACGATTTTATTTTATTTTTTACATTAATCGTTAAATATTTTTAACCAATAATTAAGCTTTTACTAAGGCTTTATATATAACTCTTCTATTATAAAATTCCATTTTCCATACAAAAAAAAAAAAAAAAAATTATATTAAATAATAAAATTTAAAAGCTTAATATGTAAGTATGTATATTTGTATAAAACTATAGTGAAGCTCTTGTATTCTTAATCTAACTAAAAGTAATTTATGCATCTTATACGTATGTACACATATGTACATATTCCATTTCTTATAAAAATTAATAAAAGTACATACATTGAATAGGTTTAAAATAACACATGGCTTTTGTTGTCTTTCTTTTTATATACATATGCAACTTTTTTTTTACGTGTAAATAAAGGACAGGTGTTATTCAACTCTTAAGTACATACAAGACTAAACAAAAACACCACACAATTAATTACTACCAAACGACTAACTAAAAAATATCAAACAATTAAAATGTAATAGTTATGAATAAATTAAAATTAATGTTTACTAAAATACCATATGCTTCCGCTTCCGGTAGGACTTGCTGCGCAAGCGTTTGTTTACTTTTTCGATTTGTTTTTGTTTTTCTTGTTTTCTCTCTTTCGACGAAAAGCTAAAGAAAATTCGAAAAGAAAATGATGGCGTCATTATTTCGAAAGAGATGAATGAAAATAAATAACAGAGAAATCTTTACTCATTTAATAAGAGAATAAAAGAAAAACATTTTTAAATTCGATATTCGAAATTTTAGAAAATGAATTGACAAACAATAAGAATTTATATGTAACTAGACATAAGACAGACAATTTTTAGTTCTTTTCTAAGAAGAATACAAAATTAAGAAAACACCCCCAGTTAAGATGTTTGTAAATAACAAAAAAAAAAAAAAAGAAAGAAAAAATAATGTAAATATCAACAAAATATATTCTCATATGTACATAGAATAGAGTATGTATTTCTTATTTATGATATACATAAGAATTATATACATAAATATTCATTATATAGAAATATATACATATGTTGATTTTATGTACATAAACCTGTTAATTTATTATTTATTTGAATTATTTAAAAATACACACATACGTATTATTTTAATGCAATTTCTTTAATCAGAATTTTAAACTTAAGTTACAAAATTCTACTGACAATTTTGGTTGGTAATGAAATTTATCGATCAAAAACATTTTCCATCACCTTTTTTAATACATAAATTACTGAGCACTAAAATATTTTTTATTTTCAGTTTTTTTTTTCCAAAGAATTTTAATAAATATGAAAAAATGGTTTCAAATGATTTTTATATAAATAACAATTTCTATATTAATGCGATTACATACTGAAAACTATAACCAATGTATCCATTAGAAAAATATGATTCTTAGAAATTTTATTACAACTTTATTGCAGGTAACAATAACATTAAGTTACTCATTACATACAACATATTCATTAGATACTCTGGATTATAACTTGATTTTTATTTAATAGAAAAAACATAAACAGGAATAAACCACAATGATCCGGATAGGGATCTTTAAATAATCATGAAGTTTATATTGTATTTGGGCGCAATTTATATAGAAAATATTTAAAGATAAAAGGAAAATACAATTAAGTAATATACATACGTGTAAAGTTAATTTTTTTTTTAATTTAATAAAACTGAAATTTTCTCAAACTGTTTTTGCTAAAATCATAGTCTCCAAAAAATAAATGTAAAATTGCATTCGATATATTTAACGTTTTATTTATTTATTTACCCAGCAAAAAAACGATCAAGAGCTTCCAAAAAAGAACAGTTTCACTACTTCCAAAGTGAAAGCAAGTGCATATTTTCAACTTTTTTGAAAGTTCCTAAAAATTATTTTCAAAAAAGTAAAAATAAATTTAAATTTAGCGAGAAAAAAGGTTAACAATTTCTAAGTAAATTAAAATTTTAATAATTTTAAAGAATTTTTACTATCTTTTAATAAAGTTGAAACGGAATTTTTGTTAAACATTTTTATAAACGTATTTTTAAGAGAAGTACTTCGAAAGCAGGGAATAAGAAGTATAAAAAAGGAACATCCTACCAATGACAACCATGGGTTAAAAAAAGCTCTTTTGCACCACTAAGTAGTTCCTTCCAATGACAACATTTATTTATGTATTCATTTAATTAATTAATTA
>MINK01025161.1:719-14740 GCA_001735545.1 Phormia regina
AGTCACCGTCACTGCATCTAAAAATTAAAGAAACTTTAAGAAATTTCGCTCTTACCAACACTTCTGTCTAAATTCAGGTAATATGGTAACTTTAAGACTAATATGTTAAACTTTAATAACGGTACTTAATTTAAAAAATTTCTATTAAAAATAAGTGAAAAAAGAAAAGGAATTACAATTGAAGGAAGAAAAATTATTTTAAACAAAATAAAACGAACCGGAAAATATGCACATTGGTTAACCGTCCACGTACCACCATTGCTGGAATTATAAAACGTTTTAAAGACGACCCAACATGTGAGCTTCAGACAAGATGTGGACGACCGCCAGCACTATCTGTGCGGAAAAAGGTTAACCATTCACGTACCACCATTGCTGGAATTATAAAACGTTTTAAAAGACGACCCAACATGTGAGCTTCAGACAAGAAGTGGACGACCGCCAGCACTATCTGTGCGGAAAAAGGGGAAATAGTAAAAAATAATTTAAAGAAAAGCCTAAAACATCATCGCCCGAAATTGCTGCAATATTAAACGAAAACACTGGTACAGGTATTCAACACCGTACTGTACGTCGAGTGTTAAATTCTGCCGGGTATAATGCCACAGTTTGTAGTAAAAAACCGTAGCACCTAAATAAAGAAATAGACTTTGGAATATGATAATATTGTCTGATGATTACAATTTTCATATATAAATCAGACGGGCGCGTTTTGACATGGCGATGAAGAGGAGGGGCTGCTTTTCAAGATAAACAAATTCAGTCGATTGTTAAACATGGTGGTGATGGTGGTGACACAAGGTATGGTGTTGTATATCGGCGGCTGGGGTTGGGGAAGTGCTCAAAAACGTTGCATTGAATCCGACTATTTCCTCAAGCAGGACAATGACCCTAAGCACACGGCGTAAATTCAACCCAATAGAGTATTTATGGGACCACTTGGATAGACGGATTCGAGATTCTTAAAGAGAAATTAAGGGAGGAATGGAAAAAATTGAGCCGGATGTGACGTAAAAGTTAGTACATTCTATGCGAAAACGTTTGCAAGAAATTATTAAAAATAATGGCAAACATAATATAACATAATAAAAGTTTTAATTAACTTTACCTCTGACGGTGATTATAGTAAAATTTATGTTTAATATGAAAACCTTGAGGTGAAATTTCATAAGATTGGTTGATGTGATGTGAGGCGAAATTTTGCTAATGTAATGAATTTGTTGAATCTGAATGAAAACTTTTAGAATTTTTCAAGTAAATCTTTATTCAAGTAAAATTTGTGGAAAAAATTTCATCCCAAAAATTTTAGGTTAAAAATGGTAAAAAAAAAATATTTAAGAATGTTTGTTGTAAAATAAAATTTAAAATTTTAATTTAAAAAAATTTTGTTAAAATTTTCTTTAAATAAATTTTTGTTAAAATAAAATTTTCTTTAAATAAAAATTCAATTTATTGGTAAGAAATTAACTAAATTTTCTATAAAAAAATAGTGCATGGGTTCAAACTGCATTTAAAATATTCTCTATTAAAAACTTACTTGCCCATGGTGCGTGTTAATACTGCACTATATAAAAATAACAAGGTGCCAGGAGCATCTTCTTCGGTAAACTATAAAATGTTAAGAAAAAATGAAAATATTTTAATAAAAAAATATGAAAAATATTTTAATAAAAAAATATGAAAAATATTTTAATAAAAAAATATGAAAAATATTTTAATAAATTTTTTTTTTAGTCGAAAAAGAAATACTCACAATATTAAAATATCTTTTTATAAAAAACTCCAATTCTTCATTAGGATTTAAATTGAAAATATACAGCTTGAGAGAAGAAAAATTTTACAAAATATTACATAACATATATTTTTTAAATTTCCTGAAAAACAAAAATTACCTTTTCCGTTATGCCATCATGAAAATAGGTGGCACTATGTTCTACAAAAACTTCATCATCGGGTGAAGGTAAAACCATTACAACTTTAGATTTATCAGCTATGGAACGTAAAATTTCCAATAAAGCTATAAGTAAAGATTCCTTTTGCATATCTGCAGAGGGTTGCAGAGGACTTGAGGTGGCAAAAGAAAAACGAAAAATTATGTAATAATATTATTTCAATATAAAAGAAAAAAATTACTCTGCCATGGCTGCAGCTCTTGAAGTTTTACGACCAAATAGTAAATGTTTCAAAATAAATCCCTGAACCACTGATAGTAAGCCTCGGGTAGCATTACGGGGCGATCTTAAGCCATAGGAAAATTCTTCTTTAATCGAACCAAAAGTAAAAGGAGTTTGAGTCCATTCTGCTCTCATAGGTATGGCCGATGTACCAAAAACCAATTGTCTTAATTCCTTTTAAGAGATAGGCTTTAAATTTAAGTCTTAAATTTTAAACAAAAAACTTACCACTGCTATTTCTGAAGTTATGGGAGTACCTCCTAACTGCTTAAATTGAGCTGCCATTTTTCTTATTTAATTTTTAATCCTTTAAAACGTCTGCTGTCTTTGCCAGCATTTAGTTGAGTAATTGATATTACAATTCTCACTTTACCATGTTAACTTTATAACAATTTATTTCCGTTTTAATATTTTTGCCATCCATAACATTCACACCCACTTTTCCTTGTTTAATTTCATTTGCAAATATTTCTTTTTTTTTCAATATTTGATATGGGCCCAACAAATATTGCACTTGATTTTTGTTTAATGTATGTTTAAAAATATTTAACCTGTCACTCAAGCGTTATGATTTTTTTTTTATATTTGCAAACTAAATTTTGCTGTTTTTTTTTTTTTTATATTGGTTTCAAGTTTTTTAAATGATTTTCAATTGCATACAGAAAAAAAACGAAATTTTACATGCAATAGTGGAAAGTGTGAAAGTGATTTGTTTGTAAGAGTTTGAAGGATTGTTTGTTACTTAGAATTATTTACAATAGTTTAATGTGTTATTAGTTCAAGTACAGCTAAACTGGAACTAATAACTCAAACAATTATTGAAAAATATATTTAAGGAAAGTTATAGGAAAAAACTAAACATTTAAATAAAAATTTATGTAGGAGAAGTGCCAAAATTAAACAATTGTATTGCGTATATATTTATAGAGTTAAATACAAAGTTTATTAGCAATTATTTTCATTCAATTCAGATTCTCTTTTCGAACTTTAAATGGATATTAATATAAGACTGATTTGGCTTTGTTTTTATAATCCATACGTATGCTTTTATGCATTTCTATTTGGACTTTATAAAACAGCTTCAGATTTCCTTTTTTTTCTTTTTATTTCGTTTTACTGGGTTTGAAAAAAATATTTATTTGAAACTTTGTTTTCAATATTTCTGCATTATCTTTCAGTTGCCTTAAAAATATTGATCGAAAATCCTCAAACCTTATTTTCAGAATTTCCAAGAATTTTTCTTTTCATTTCTCCATCTCTCATCTTTAAATACATTAATTTTTCAATACTAGTTAATAATTCTGTAATGACATAAATATATATATTTTTATTAAATAATTCATTATTAAGTCTTTTATTAAATAAAAACCTTATTGACTCCTCATGGAAATACTTTCCTCGATCATTACCATATAATTCTCTGTGGTTCTTTAAAATCTTTCCATTTAATTTCCTTTGTAAAGAAAACATAAAATGTTAAAGCATTTAAAACAACATAGAAACCAAGCTCTAACCATTGAGACCAACGATTTTTAGTATTAGGTCTAGTATTTAAACGGAATAAAACAAAGGGTATAAGAAAATATCTAATTTCCAATAAACGCTGAAAACATAAAACCAAAAATACAGCTAACCAAAACATAAACTTAAAAGAAAAACGTAAATGTTTAAGACCTTGTCGTATAAATATTAAAGATATAACATATATGGGACACATGGCGTAACGGAACCAAGAATAACGATGATAGAAACGATGCCAAATATAGAAAATATAATGACGATTATCGGCTAAAAGATAAGGATGTACCAAAGTGTTCCATTTGACAATGACAATGAAAACGCCAGTGAGAAAGATAAAGATAAGTTTCTCTTTTAAAATCAGTTGTATGGTGGAGCGTAAGTGGCAGATTGTATTGGAGACGGCAAAAATTAAGCAGAACAAGGAAAAATAGAATAACTGAAAGAGAAAAAAATAAATTTATGAATTTAAGAATTTTGAGTTGAAATTAGAGTAATACCTGTGGTATATGTAAAGTGGCTTCATGAGCTCTTTTATCACCTAATACAATGGAACCATTTAAGTATACAAAACCTATAAATGGTAGTATTATAATCATATAAAAGCAGCATTTCTTCACGATATGCCAAATGCATTTAAGCATAAATTTAAAGTTGGTAAGGATTTCATAAATGACCTGAAATGAGATTTAAAATATTAATTTTTAAAAATCGATTTCTTCTGAGAAATATAAGATTTTTAGCGTTTTTTTTTTAGGAAAAAAATGAGAAATATTAATATTTTTAAATTACCTTCATGTCATACAGTTTTACATCTTGCACCTTAATGTGCTTAAACGCAGCATAATTTTTAGTTACAATGTCTAATGCTGTTATACCAAAAGCCATACCAATCCATACCACATTTGTTTGACGCATTAAAACACTAGCAGCAGCTAAAATATTGCTTTGTTCAATAATTTTCTTGTTATTTAAAAGGCAATTACTTTAACTTACCATAAACTGAAGCCTGCAAATGTTGTTCTTTTTGCCAATATAAATAAAACAATAAAACTGCCGTCAAGGATAAAGTATCAGTATAGTATAAATGTGAAAAGAAATATAATGGAGGTAAAGCGGCTATGGTAAAAGCATCTAGGGCGGCTAAAGATGATTGTATATTATCCAAGTTCTTGCGTCTTATTTTGTACAACAAAACAACATTAACGGCAGCGGCTGCTAAAGAGATTAGTCTTAAACCCAAGACTGAACAAAAATCCAAAGGATTTAAAATCAAAGAAAACAAATATAGGCCAGGGAAGGTGGTGATTTTAGAGTCCCACTAAATTTTTTTTAAAAAAATTTCAATTAATATAATATTTTTTAACATAATTTAGAAGACTTACCACTTCAAATCTTTTATTGCAAAAATGTAAACCCTGCCTTAAGTGGAATTCCTCATCTATGACCATTTGAGTGGTGGCAAAAACTCTTAGAAATAAAGGTAAAGAATAAGCCAGAAATAATAATGGCAGCAATATAGGCCATATATAGGTTTGCATTTTGGTTTATTTAACTTTGTTTTAACAATATAAATAAATTTTATTAAATTTTCACAATTATAAATAAATTTAGCCGGCTTTTTGCTAATTTTTCCAGGGGAAACAGCTGTTTTGATTTTTTTTGTTTATGTTTGCTTCTTTGTGTTTTTATTTGGCATCCATAGTGAGATGATAGCTTATGTATAGTAGTAGCAAGATGGCGGAAATGGTTGGCAGAGTTGTAGTTTGTTAGTAAACCGTTTGTTGTTAATTAACGTCAAATAGGAATTTAAATATTAGTTTTGAAAGTTAACTATCATTTGTTTAAACAACTTTAGTCCATTGGACAGCAAAATAACTTTAATTATTGAATTTAGATTATTGAACAGAAAAGTTGTAGTCTATTAAAAAAACAACATTTAAAACTAAATATACAGTATGTATATTAAAGGATATGTAAAAAGATATCACTTTATATTTTTATAGTATCTACTTAATAAAAAAATGGAAGAATGGTTTCAAAGAGTTTGGAACTCGCCAAGTCTGTTATACAATTAATATTCAATAGTTAATAGTAAACAATTAACTCTATATTAAAAATAGAATTTAAAAATAACATATTGATGCGTTTTTGAATGAAAGGGGATTAGTATAATACTAAAACAATCTTTATAAATAAACCAATAGGATTTTGGCTATAAATGTTACGCATTCCTAAATCACTTGTAAGCTATAGCTTATCGACTTTAACACCCGATATTTTATCTTGGGTAATTAAAAAAATATTTTTCTGAAAATATTCTATATGTTATACGTTTGGACCAGTATTTGGGAAATTATTTATTTACAGTTTTATATATATAACATCTCGATCAACCCAAAAGTTTAGAAGTGGCACAAACATCTATTTATTACAAATATTTTTGACATATATTTAATTTTTCTATTAGGAAGGATTTCTTTTTCGCCTTTCCAAAAGTTTTCGGTTGAGTTTCTTATATTTGTGATTATTTAATTTCTTACCTTTTTCATTTCATTCTTCTTTTCATTTCAAAATTAATATTTAAAATTTCTATTTTTAATTTTAAAGAAAAAAATATTGAACTTTATTAAAAAGTATTTTATATTATGTGTATAAGAATATTAAAAATCTTAAAAATTTAAAAAACACATTTAAACTAAATATATATATTTTTACTTTTTTTAAAAAACTAACTAAATTTATATATAAATGTTTATATATAAAAACACAAAAAATAATTAACTTATAAAAAAAGAATTTTCTTTTAATAAAACACAAAAAAAAATATTAAAAACTTATTAAATAATATAAAGACAATATTTATTTAAAAATTATTTCTTTCACTTATTTATACATCTATAAATCATAGGAGCCGAACGATCATTTGTGGTTGTATGACGCAATTTCACGGTAGCAAATTGTGAAGCGCTGTTAATAAATTTTGATTTTATTATGATTATTAAACAAATTTACAATTTTATTTTAAGAAAAAAATAAAACTTATATACATTTAAAATTAAAACTAATATATAAACGATAGCAATACATTTTTATTGTTTTTAAGAATAGGGAAAATAAGTTTAGCTTTTATTTTTAATATTTTATATAAAAAAATTATATGAAATAATTTTTAAAATATTTCATTAATTTTCTTTTTAGCTTAATTTAAAAATCTATAAATCTATTACGATAGGCACCACCCTTGCTATAAAAAAAATATAAAAAATATATATAAATAAAAATTATTAAGATTTTTTCGGCAGGGAAAAATTAAATGGAAGACTAAAAAAAAAACAACATTTGAAAAAAATATATGACAATATTATGTAGTTAAAAATATATATGTTAAACATAAAATTTGAAAAGTTATTTACATAATTATTAAAAAAAAAATGTGTAAGAAAATTTTGTTTTATTAAAGAAATTATGAAGTAATGAATAACTCCCATCTTTATGTTTATAAAATTTGTTAAAAAGTCTCTTTTACAGAGAAAATAAGTAATGGTTGAATTTATATATTTTGAAAAAAAAAATCTTTTGATCTAAAAAATTTAAAAACTTTCCCTCTCTGTAGTTTTTGTATGTCAACACCCTGTTGTTTTGTTATTGTACAGAGTTGTTTTGCTTAGACAGAGTTGGAGGTTTGTTTTTAAAATTAACTAAATATTGTTAATTTTTTCACTTTTTTTGTCAAGGAAATTTTATAACAATTTAACAGGTTTAAAGTATAAATACATGACTTTATTATAAATTTTTATATTATAGAAATTTTAAATCAAGAATTTTTATAAAAATTTTGATTTATATTGGAAAAATCTTTTATTTCTTTTTGGAATTAAGATTTTTTTGTTTCTTATTTATCTTTTATTATTTTATTTATTATTGTACTCTCTTTTTTCTCTTTTTTATCATAGCAATTTCTTCTCCCGTAAGAAAATGTTGAGAGTTTAAAATTTCTTTTATTAATTTCCTGGGGAATGTAACCAAATTATTTCATTTTATTTCCTTTAGATTGTTGCTGCTGCTGTTGTTGTTGCTGCTGCTGCTGCTGTTGATCTTGTTGATCCCAAAAATCATACCAAGGACCATAAGTCTTACCATAATGTTTATCTCTTTCCTCTCTTTCTCTATTTCCCGTTAAAGATTTTTGTTGCCCTGATCGATCATTCATATTTCTCTCCAATGTCATAGAGGTCATATTGGAGGATTTCATTAGCCTAGTACGAGGCAATATAGTGGCTGTGGGAGTATTCAAAGAAGTATTAGATTGTCGGGTTAAAGTAGAATCATTGTAACGCATTTGTTCTTGTTGCTGCTGATCATACGATTTGGAAGATCGATTTCTTTCTGAATCCTCCATATTTCTTCGCTCCGATTTCTTTTTTGTATTCATATTATTGTTAAGGGTATTGCTATTAGAATGGCTATTTAAATTGGAGGCAGATGCTGAAGAGGCTCTAAAAGTTTGAAATTCCATTTGTTGTTCTTGCATTTGCATGGCCCGTCTATGTTTTTCATCCCTTCTCACTAAATGATCATTGATAACAATACAATCATAAGGATCTGAACTAGTAGATTTAATTTCTGGATCATCTGAATCTTCCTCACTGCTATAATATTGTTTTAAAATATCTTTACGTTTGACAGTTTTCATTATAATGCCACCACCACTGGGGCCATTATTATCAAAAAAATTATTAACATCACTCATTTTCAAGGTGCCATTATCAAGTTCACTTTCTCCGGCCTCACTTTCGGTTGAGGGAAACATTTCTCTACGCTGTTGGCCATTAGGAGTTTTATTCGCTGCTGATTTTTGTAAATCGTAGGACTTCTTATGATTACTAGATTGTGTACGATTATTTAAAGAATTTTGTTTTTTATTTTCCAAGGCATTATGACGATTGAGAGAATTTTCACGGTATTCCTTTTGATATTCTTTCTGATTACGTTTTATGGTACTTAATCTTTCCGATTCTGTGGGATTTTCTATATCAATTTCTATAGTTTTCATAATTTTCATTCTTGATTTGGGTGTAAAATTATTATTACTATTATTCGTGCGTTGTATCATGGACTCTCTCACCATGGGTGTCAAGCCATAAATATTTTCATCTTCATCATACATTTCCATACTTGTTACACTATCTTTACGCATTCTTCCTCCCTCTTGTAAATGTTTCTCTTGTGAAGAATTGGAATTATTGGAAGTACTTTTGGCTAATGTATCATTTCCTTCCATTTCTCTTTCACTTTCCATTTTACTGCTGGTAGTGCGATAACCCTCGTCCCTTAATTCCTCTACATTGGGAGCAGCCACTAAATCACGATGTTGCCATAAAGACATGCCCGCCAAGATATCATCATGACGTCCGCCACCAAATTTCCAAAAAGATTTAGTTCTTTTAATGCCTCCCGAAGATGCCTGTAAGATTTCATCATCACTGGCTATTAAATCATAACGCATTTTATGGGAATTACGATTTAAAGTCTTAAGGCTTTTATCATCTATTTGACTATCGACACTGCTGCGGAAATTACGATTTAAAGTCCAAGAAGCTATCTCACGATTGGTGGAAATATGGGTATTAGTATCAGCACGACGTCTGTGATTTTTTTTTTTCATACAATTTTCAATAAAAATTTCAGGGGAATTTTTAGCATAACGTAAAAGGGAGCGTGATAATAATGGAACACACACAAAAAATGGTGGAAAATTATATGAAAATAAACACAAAAAAGAACATAAAATAAAAAAATAAATAAATTAAAATAAAAAACTAAAGAGAAAGAAAAAGCCCAAGAATTTTTTAGTATCAAAAATAATGCAAGAAAAAGTTATTTACTCTAGTAACTAAACCCAAAAAAAAAAAAAAATAAAAAAATTGAATCCCTACCGTATGGGCACACGACTAGTTTGTTCTTCATCAGAATAGTCCACTTCGGGTTGTGGCGGCGGTTCATTGGCAAAACCACTATCATTGCTGCTATGCAAAGAAGTTTTAGCTGCTGCTGCCGGTTTTAATTGATTCATGGATGATTGCTGTCGTGTTAAAAATAAACGAGACTTTAATTAGACCAACCCAAAAAATAACTCCTAATAATTTCAAGGGGTTAAAGGACTTTTTTAAAACTCACATGTGTTATTTGATTGCCATTTTGTAATTTCTTGTTGCGTCTTTCGATGGCCGACTGACTGCCATTGGGAGCACAAAAACTTTGAGAAGAATTTAACATGCGTGCTGATGATTGAGCCGAAGGCACGGGTGCTGGCAGGGTTGGGGGAGGTCCTGGTCTAGGATTAGCCGAGGAAGAAGGGCGATACTAGAAATAAAAAAACAAAATTAAATTTATTTTATTTTATTTTAGAAATATTAAAATAAATCGTACCTTCTTTTGATTCCTATATGTATCACCGAACATTCTCGTTGGTGATGTTTCCTCATGTCTATCACGTCTATACGTTGAATCACTTTCTATTTCTTGTTGATTATCCATATCATTATAACTTTCATGATAACTATTACGCATGCCACCCGTTTGACGTTCATAATGCATATTTTCATAACGATCATTTGATCGTTCTGAGCGCTCTCTTTCACCCGATTTCATTTTATTGTTTTCGGTAATAAGATCAGCATTTGTATAGGCTACGGGGAACCAACCAAACATTTGTGTACGTAAATTTTCACCAAATTGCCAACCTTTAGCTTTACCACCCACTAAAGCTAAACGATCACCTTCTTCGAAAGGTAATTGATTTTCACCGGAAGGCATGTAAGCATAGAGGGCCTTGACCACAGTACGTTGATCCCAATGTCCATGATCGGAGTGATCATTAGCTGGAAAGAGGGAAAAAAGAAATATTATTGTAGACCAGAATATGGAATTAACTGTATTGAATTGATTGTAGTCAAGACTATTGACCTGACTATAGTTAATATTATTGACTATACTATAGTTTGACAAAACTATAATCGAGAATATTAATTAGACAAACTATAGTTTAGACTATTGATTAGACTATAACCTAGAATATTGACTAGACTATTGAGTAAACTATAGACTAGACTACTGACTACACTACAGTCTAAAATATAGATTAGATTATATACAACATAATTGGCAAAACTATAGTCAACACTATTGACTTGGCTATAGGAAAGACTATTAACTATACTATAGTCGAGACTATTGACTAGACTATAAGACAATTGACGTGACCATTGACTGAACAATAGTAACTAGACTATATCCTTAACTATTTACTAGATTATAGTCTGGACTATTGACTAGACTATGGCCGAGACTAATGACTAGACTATAGTCTAGATTATTGACTAGGCACCAGACTACACAATTGAATAATTTATTTACTAGAAAATAGTCTGGACTATTAACTAGATTATTGAGTAGATTCTAGTCTAGACTATTGAATCAACTATAGTATAGACTATTAACTTGATAATAGTATAGAATACATAATAATCTAGACTATTGATTAGTCTATAGTCCAGACTATTAACTAGACTTACTTAGACTGTATTATGCACTATTGACTGGTCAATAGTCTATACTATTGACTACTGACTAGAATATTGACTAGATTATAGTCTGGTTTATTGACTAGACTATAGCCTAGATTATTGACTAGACTCTAGTATAGACTACTGAACAAATTATAGTCTAGGCTATTGACTATACTATAGTGTAGACTATTGAATAAACTATAGTCTAGCTTATTGTCTGGAATACAGTCCAGGCTATTGACTGGATTATAGTCTAAACTATAGACCAAAACGTTTTAAATTCCTCACCTATAACAGTTGCTGTTGAATTTGAACCTGAACTATTTAAATTAAAATCAGATTTGGCACGTGGCAAAGAATTTTGTGTATACGGTATATTATTGGTCTCATGTAATGTTCGCATATCTCCAAATGGGGCATCAACACTGCGTGATTTTTTCAATTGATTTGATTGTTGATTTGAAGCGTGTGAATCATCAGAATCTTTAAGACGTTCCTATAGCAAAAATAATGAAAAAGAAAAATAACAGTACAAATTATTATATAATTTGTTAGAATGTTAAGAATATATGTATTTTATTTTTCTAACTTACCAATCTTTTATTGCCTACCAACATTGAATTACCATCATATACCGTTGTGGGTAAAATCTCACGTGATGCAGCAATTTCTTGCCAATTTTCCAAATGATTATCAATTACTTGTCTGCCAGTTGTATGATAAGCCATCCAATGTTTAGCTATGGAACATTGACGTTCCAAAACAAAACCATAGCGGCGACGTTCTTGTGTCATGGCCTGTGGAAGATGAAAAACAGAAAATATTTATTATTATTATTATTATTTTTAATTTAATAAAAATTACTTACATTTTTATAGCTTTGTTCACAGAAAGCATCGAGTTTTTTCTTTTGATCTTCCAAAATTTGAAGGGTCTTTAAAGAAAATTTTTTTTTAATTATTAAAAATTATTTATTTATTTATTTATTTATTTTTGTAATACTTACTCTTAACTCTTTTTCTGTATTTTCTGGACTAGCTTTTTTCTTGCGTTGTTTTTTCATGGTAGTCACTGCCTTGTGATATGATTCCATGCGCACTTTATGTTGTTGCATGAATTTCTTTTGTTCATGTTGTACAACTTTTGTATCCTTTTCCAAATTGGTTTCTAATGGCACTAATAAATCCACATAAAAGGCTTTTAACTGAAATGTTAAGGAAATTTTATATTAATTATTTTATTACCTTTAAATTAAGAAAATAATAAAATAACTTACAATATTCATTTGTTGTTCTTGTATTTCCTTATAAACACTAACAACATTTAATAAAGCCGCTCCTTAATGAATAAATAAAAGAAATTTTTTTTAAATGATTAATAGATTTCGTTATAGCTTTTTAAGCTTTAAAATAATTTAACCTACAAAGTTATTATTAGATTTTTTAGTTTATGTAAAAAAACATAATTGCCTTTAAATATATATTTAAAAACTTACCAATATCACTGGTTCCACTGTGTTGAGCATTCATGGCAATTTTAGCTAATGCTTCATTAAATAAACGAGCTGATGTTGCAGCACCTGCATTTTCATTTGCATGAATATTGAGATTAAAATAACAAAAATACAAAAAAAAAAAAAATAATGATTAAATCAACAAAAAATTTCAATTTAATTATAGATTTTGTATATTATTTCTAATAAAAACAACAGCTCATATTTATTTTTATAATGAATAAACAAATAAAAAAATAAGAAAATTTTCTAAATCAATGATCTCACCATGTAATGACTTTAAATAACCCTTGCCAGCGGAGATTAATTGACGCGCACCGGGATTAAATTTCTCCAAGATGTTCTAAAATTAGAAATAAAAAATAAATTAATAAATTTTATTAATATTAGTATTTAAAAATCATTAGATTAAACTAAAAATTACAATTAGTACCTTAAAGAAAAACTAAAAATTTTATCACATTAACTAACAAAATTTAGTTTAATTTTGTCTTAACAATTTCTTATTTTATTAAAAATTCAAAATACAAAAAAAAAAAACTTCACTAAGCCTATTCTTTAAATGCATACGACCTTAACATTTGTTCTACAAATTTAGCAACAACAAAAAAATGTACACAAAGCAAAACAAAAGATTTAAGCAACAAACCTCGCTAAACTGCTAAGACTCTAAAAAAAAACACACCTTTATTTTCTTAACCGCAACAATTTGAAGAAAAATACAACAACAACAAAACATTTTTTATAAAAAAAATATTTTTAACAATTTATTTTACATTCATTTTTTTTATAATTTTTTCTTAAACAAAACGCATTCTTTTTAGACAAAAAATAAAATCAACCAAAAGAAAAAAAATAATAGCACCAGCATATTTTCATGAATAGCTAATTGTTAAAAGAAGTATGTAAGTTTTTTTCTTTCATCTATTATTTAATTTATGTGTCAAACCATATATATATTTAAGTAACTTGGTAAATTGTTAAGTAAAATTTATAAAGAGATAGGGTTTCCCTATCTCAACCAAGCATGAAATTAAAACGATTATTTACAATTAGGACGTCTAGCGATAAGTGTTAACAAAAGAGGGTGTCAAATTAGAAAACTAAAACATTTAATATTGCAAAAATATTTTTAAAAGGAATTTTAAAAAGAAGAAAGCATATCGAAATACAAATTTTGAAAGTTTTATAAAAAAAAAAAAAAAAAAATTTAAAAGAAAAATCGAGTGAAAGGATGGCAAAATA
>MINK01025216.1:0-10486 GCA_001735545.1 Phormia regina
AAAAATTGTTTGATTATGAAAAATTACTTATGATATTTTTGAAAATACCAATGGTATTTTAAATATTTTGAAATTGTTCAAAAACTTTTGATTTTCATGTTATATTTTTCATAAACTAAATTTAAAAACAATAAAATATTAGCAAAAAAATATATATATTTTCATAATTTTTATGTTATTATTCGTATTCGTCAACCTTTTTTAAATAAATATTAGCATTTGAAATAAAATATCACAGTTTTCCCTCTTCGTTATTAGGAACAAACAAATCATTTTCATATGACATTTACATAAAAACTTTGTATTTAATTTTGGCAGAATCATTGCCTAACATATTTACTCATTCCTAATAATGTTTGTAAATGTAACAAATTAATTTATTGGTGAATTAAATGATTGGTTTATAAATATAATAAACAGATATCTTTCGTGCCTCTCAAATTTAAATCTGTTACCTAAAATGTTAAATACTTTTTCTTTAGAAGTATTAAACGTTCATGTATAATTAAATCATCATTAGTTGAAAGAAACATTTAAATTTTCATTACGCATGATGAACATTTAATTACTAATTTAAAGCAAGAAAATAAAATACTCATACGCCAGGTGTTGCTAACAACAGAAGGAAAACGGAAAAGAAAAAGAGCAAAACAAAATGAAACGAAATTAAAACTCAACCAAAACAATAAGAAAACACATTTAACATTTCAAAATGACAATGAAAACATCAACAGCAATTACAACAGATTGACTGGCTGTCAGTCAGTCTGAATAACTTGACTGAACACAAAAAAATCAAGTCAACTCATTGCTTAACTGTTGAAATCCTAAAATGTTGGAAAAAACTGATTTTCAAACAATCTTTTTTACCTTTATTTTATTTGCAGATCTGTGAATTTAAAGTCAATAAAGCATATGCCATTGTTAGTTCATCTGTAAGTTTCTGGATACCTGGTATTGTCATGCTTTCAATGTACTATCGCATTTATCAAGAGGCCGACAGACAAGAACGTCTTGTTTATCGGTAAGTTCATCTTTTTTTTGCTCTTTCATATTGGTTTTTAAATAAATAAATAAAAAAAGAAAAAACAAAATCATACAAACTCAGCACTTTTCTTAGACACCAACAACATTTTTGACTTATGGTGGTAGTTAATTTAAAAATACATTTAAAAAAAGAAATAAACTTAACAGAACAGAACATACACAAATGAAATTTAAGAGAGAGAGAGAAAGAAAATAGAAACAAAATAAAACAAATTGTCCACTTTCTTTTTCTGAGCTAATAAATTTTCACACTTTTTTCATCATTCATGTATAACATTCTTCTCATTCGTTTGCTTCTTTGGTTCGTTCGTTCGTTGCACGCACAAATAAACAACTTGAATATTAACGTAAAAAGGTCGAAAGTCGCTGCTTTATTACTGGAGAAACATTTGCAGATAAGTCAAATACCTAAACCTCGCCCCAGCATACAGGTGGAACAGTCAACCATAACAACCATGCGACGTGAACGCAAAGCAGCACGCACTCTGGGCATTATAATGAGTGCCTTTTTGCTGTGTTGGCTACCTTTCTTCCTTTGGTATGTGTTAAATGAATCATTCATTCATTTATTCATTCTTATATGGTCTACAACAATGTTATTTTTACAGTAAAAAGTTTTTAGTTTTTTCTTCTTGCTGTATATTTCTTTTAAGTTGAACTTAAATAAAGTTAGTACTTTTTTTTCAAAAATGTTAAGCAATACCTTTTTTTCCTTAAATACAATACCATTTCCTTTATATCAGGAATATAATTTGTAGCTTTTCCTTTTTATTTTCTTAGGCCTATAATTCGATTTTTTACTGTATTAAGTCATGCAAATATTAATTTGTTTTTTATGTTCTTTAGCATTTTTTATTATACATTTCCACCAATTTATCTCTTAACATTTTAACCATAATATTTTCACGATTTCTGTGAGCCTTTATCACTTTTTTATTCATTCTTTATTTTCTTTAACCATTTCCGTTTCTTAACTGTTGTTGTCTGCACTAATACTCTTTCACAGCTAACAGCTTCACTCTTTGACGTACGTGTATATTTTCATTTCCGTTTTTACAGGTATATAACATCATCGTTGTGTGACAGCTGTACAACACCTCGCATCGTGGTGGGCATATTATTTTGGATTGGTTATTTTAATTCAGCCCTGAATCCCATCATTTATGCGTATTTCAATAGAGACTTTCGAGCCGCATTTAAAAAGACTTTAAAGGTAAGTTGTTATATAAAAAACATAACATAATGCTTATTATAATGTCATTTCGTTGATGTTCTTTAAAAATTTTTGTTAATGCTTTTTCATTTCATTTTTTACCATCATTGAAAAGATATTGTATATTAAAAAGTCTTATTCAACGATACTTCTTCAGTTTATTTTATTTTTCGTTTCTTTTTTCTTTTATTTTTCTGTTGTTATTTTATTGAGTTTAATGTTGCCACGGAAGTTTGCAGTGACAAATTTCATGTTGAAAAAAAGTAAAAGAAATTAATGGAATTCTTTTATCGTTGACTGGCTTTTTATACTTTATTTGCTTTTGTCGGCAAATGTGTATTAAAGTCGAATTTACTTAATAACTTTATTTATTAAAAGCATTAAAAAAAAATTGCAACAAAAATACATGACCATTAATGGGGCCGCATACAGTTATTACTATCCTAAACAGCTGACCTAAATAAAAATATGTAATATTGTTTAGAAAATCCTCTAAAAATTCCTTAATGATATTAAATCAATAGATTTTTTAAACTTATTAAACTTATTTGCCCAACTTTACATTATTGTGTGTGTTAAACAAATTGTATCTTGCTAATTAATAAAAGCTACTAAATAAAACAGAAATGATTCTAAATGTTTTTGCAATCCATTTTTAAAATTCTAAATTATTTATTTATTTTTTATTTTAAAATAACTCAAATCGGGGAAAGTTTGTATATTTATCGAAGTTTTAAAATTTTGAAAAAGATATCTACTTAAAATTTGTTTAATTCGATTCATAATTTTGTTTTTTAGGATTTCTCGAGAGTTAAATTACTAAGGAATTAATCAGTAGTACCCTATTTTGTGCTACTGAACTGTTTGTTGAATTGTTCTTCGAAACATATAATATCACTTTCCTCAGCTACGAATACAGTGGATGACAGCTTATGTAGGGTGATAATTTAATGTATTTATTTTTATTATTTTCACATTTTTTAATGCCAATAAGCAAATTTATGTTGTTTTATAGATATTGGAATGAGACTGATAAACTCGAAAGAAGCTGTGACCTCTTAAAACAGGGGTTCTCACAAGATATTGTTTCGCGACTCCTTATTGCAATGGCAATAGAATCGCGAGCCACTACAACTTTAAAGATCAGATGAAATGAAATTAATATAACATTATGCAACATATAACATTATTTTTGATCTTTAATATAAAAGTATTTTTGGATAAAGCATATCCAATATCATTCTCTGGAAATAGCTTACGGACCCAATAAGCAGATAAGTTTTGCTATATTCCAACTGCAATACTATTAAGCCTTTGGTTAAAAATTAAATCAAACACATGGGTTATTTTTTCTTTTTATAGCTCACAAATTTCTTTGAGAAATAAAAGTTTATGTACTAGGAATGATCAAGTCACACCCAACAAGTCAAGTCACCTTCCAACAAATGATAACAATCTTATTTATTAAAGGTGTTGAAGTGACTAAAAAAAGTTCTTGACACTATTGAACAGTGGGGCATTATCGAAAAATTTTCGAAATATCTCTGTAACTTCTAATCGGCTCTTTGGATTCGTATGAAATTTAGCAGAGGCGTAGCAGAGATGTGTACAATGGCCTCTGGAGCACTGGGGAGTACTTTTGACATATATAATTTTGAATCGCTTCGCAAATTTTTCGTTTCTCGTCTGAATTTAAATATTTGTATAAATTCTTGTATTCAAGTTATTTGCTTATAAAATTTTAAGTGCATCATTTTTGCGAACTATTGCTCCAGAATTCCAGCAATTTTTTCTTTACATTATTAAAGATCAAAGTTATCCACTGAATAAGGAATGTTTGAATTCAATATTTTTAATTACTAAAATTATGATTTTTTGACCTACAATCCTTTTTCTGTAAATTAAAAATATCCTTAAAAACATATACAAATTTCATATTAAAAAAAAAAAAGTATCTTCAAAGAGATGATTTTAAAATAGAAAATAATTCCAATTATCCAAGCAGTAAATTTTCTAAAATCCCAAATCATGAATCTGAAAACGGAATGCAGTTAAGGAATCTATAATATGCTTCGGTAATTCAAAAAAGTTATAGATTTTATAGTCGAAAATATAAACAAACCTATCGCTTAATGAATGTAGCTTTATAAAGATCACAATGATATATTTGAATAGTTTTTCCGAAATTTCGTTGTTACTATTCATTCTCTAGTTCAAAATTTTTAAATAGATTGACTTTTAATTGTAATTTTTATATAAATTGTCTATATAATATTTTTATTAAAAAATTGTGTGCTTAAGAATATTTTTCAATATATCTTCGCGACCCCCCCCCAAGAATGTACTCACGACCATTTGTGGGTCACGGACATCCATTTGAGAACCGTTGCCTTAAATAGTTGCTGCAAAAATATTTGATTTGGAAAATGTTTTATTTTTAATCATGACTTTTTGGCATTTTGATCGAAAACCTTTAAAATAAATATAATACTGAAATTTTTATATTAAATCTAAAGTAAAATAAATTTAAATTGTGTAACTTTCAGTAAACAAATTATTGCTATAATTTCACATCAATAAAATCATGATTTTATTATTCTTCTTTCGCTGCCAAAAACTTTTAACGCAACATTAAACACAGTTTTATATTTCACAAGTATTTAACATTTATTATTATTTAGATATATATTTATAAAAAAAAAAACTTTTCCCTCTATCTCTTTACTAAAAATCTATTTAAAATTCATAAATTGTCTTAACAACAAACTAATCTTAAACATAAAATTCACTATTTCCTGATTGACTGAATAAAACAACTTTTCTTTTCCAAATCTTTTCATCATTTTCATTTTATGTAGATGGCGTTTTCATATCTGATACGGTGTCTAACACCAACCACTTGTTAAAACATAAAAAAATTAATCTATCAAACTAAACAAAAGCAAAATATGTATAAAATAACGAAACCTAAAAAAACAAATACAATTTATAGAATAGAAAATTCTAAAAATATCTAAATGAAAGCAATACTATTGGTATGCAAATTGAAATTTTGTTGTCTTGAAAATAAATGTTGAAATAGACTAAAATGTAATGTGTTTGTTAGTTTGTTTGTGTTTAACATCCCAAATACCAAAACACAAACCTTAACATTTTCAACACTCACTTAGAAATTCTATCGTAATATACAAACAACCATTCATTCATCCATGTAACCATCTAAATATATTCAAATCCTCATGCTATCTCTCACACACATACACAGACAAACTTTATCTATATACATATACAAAAAACATACAAAAGAAACAAATACATTTTGTAAATGGATAATATTTAGTAGAGTGTAGTAGTAAAATGTTTAGTTGTAGAAGTAGTATTGTATTAATTTATATTTTTTTTTTTAAAAAAATATATATAAAATATTTATTATTATTATTTTTTTTTTTTACTTTTTTATTTGTATTTTAAAAAGTAATTTTTATTCATTCATTGTCATGATCATGATAAACACCTTCAAATACCTTCAAACATTTTGTTGTTGTTTTCATTTTTTAATCAAAATACACTATTTATCAAAAAAGATAAACAATGTTAGTAGTGTATTGGGATTAAGTAGTACTCGTTCGGTGTAGTGGTGGAACATTTTTTGTTTAGTATACAAATGTATGGATACAGTGATAAAGAGAGAAAATATAAAATTGATTGTGTTATTTTAAAAATGATTTCATTACTGAAAATCAAGTCAATTCAAACACACTAAAAAAAAACTAATACATTTGGAAAAACTAATACATTTTATTTAAATCTATGAAAATGAAAAACATGAACTGATTGAACAGTGGCGAAACAAAAATTACACTAAAATATGTTTCTACAAATAATTAATATTATCATCATATTTTAAAATTGTTAGTAAGAGCATAACATAACTGGCTTGGACGACACAGAAAAAATATATTCCATTATCTGCTTTAATACCAAAAAACAAAGACAAAAATTTTGTTAATTATTCTCTCTCTTATTTGTCCTAACAAGGATAATATCAAATATTTTATGTGGAATGGAGTATCTGCTTCCAGTGTCTAAATTATTCATTCGTACATCTGTTGCTATACATTTAAAAATAATAAATAGCTTAGAAATAGTAGCTAACATTTAGTTTATCTGATCTTAAACAATTTAGCAAAAACTTGAAGGTCTATCCATTACCCCAGTAACCAGCTTGGAGCTTGCACTGCTCCAAATAAACTGGAGAGTATCTCGGCATAAATTTTATTTAGATATCTCTAACTGTACACAAGCTATAGAATTATTAAATAAATTGTTTTGTTGCTTAATATTTAAACCATTTTATAATATGAACCACTTAACTAAAATTTATTTCAGATAATATTAACTAATTGGAAGTCAAGCGCAAAAAAAATATGTATTATTTTTTATACCATAAAAGTATAATGAATTTATTGTAAACAAATTTTGGTATTTTTTCCGAACTATAGGAAACATAGTAACAAAACTATTTTTAAGTCCTATAAAATATCAATGAGGCTAGTAAATATTTAAAGATTATAATTCTTTATTGCTCTTTAAATTTTAAAATCAATATTTATTTTCTTATAAATTTCGATGTAAACTCAAAACTAACCACTACCACTGTACAATTGAATAAAATATTTTCCAAATTTCTCTTGATGCTGTATAAAAACACATACCTATGTAGGTATACATAAGTTAATGTTGTATTCAGCGGTATATTAAATAAAACAGAAACGAGTACATAAATCTACTTAATCATATAGCTTTTTGAAAGTACACAGAAAAAAGTCACCAATTAACAAATATATATGAAAATAATTCATTCAACTATAAACTTGTTTAAATTTGCACCTCTCACCAAAATGATTATATTAATTAATAAAAACTATAAAAAATACAAAACAGAAAAAAATTCCCAATTAATAAATTAATTAAATCAATCACGTAAATGATTGAATGAATTAAAAATGTGTATAGGAAAAAAATCATACCAAAATTTATTTTTTATTTTATTTTTCTTCAACATATTTATTAAATTTTGATGCAAAATTAAAAAACTGAGTTAATTGTAAAAAAGGCGGTAATAATTTATTCTGTGAATACTCATCATTCTAATTCAATAATCTTCCTTACTCATCGCCATAGTAATATTACCCTTTAGGATTAGAATATCCCTGTTTTTCCCAAGAATTGTACGAATTCTTTCCACTACCCCTATTGTGAATATGTTTCTACAATCTAGTATCATCTATCATAGTCGTAAATTTGGTCCTAGATATTTCCTGCTGTTCCTTGTCTGTATATAATCCTCTAAATCTGCGAAAAATCTCAAAGTAGAAAACCTCTGCTTTGTAATAGGTAACGAATGTTTCTCGCCTAATGACAAAATCCCTTGTATTTCTGTTGAATTTTATATCCAGGTCCCTCACATTTCGAATTTTTCCCTGTGCCCATTTTCTCCGTTTCCGTAATATCGGCGCTTATAATTTTACTCACTCTTTTATAATACGTCAGCGTCATTGTCGTCGATTTTTCTATCTATCATCTCTTCAAATTTTACTAAATGACTTCTTCTATTATTCCAATATCTGGTGTTTCCACGATAAAAACTTGATACAGCTGTTGTTAAGTTGCCTTCAATTCGTTGAGAGGACACATCTATTTAACTTATCTACTTCCGAATCTAAAAACTTATCACATTTATTTAATTCAATATTTTATTTCATTTAATCATTTATTTAATTAGTATTGTATTCATATGTTAATTATATTGTTTAAATTAATTTTTATTTGAAATACATCACATCTTTTATTCATTTAATTAAATAATTTACATATTTTTTTTAGTTAAAACTCCAAAATTCAATTCGTATTTCCTATAAAATTAGCAAATAATAATAATAATATTTAAAACAACAGTCCCTACTCACTTTTTGATTAAAAAAATACTTATTTTATTCCAAAATTCACAACATAGAGCAAAAATAATAATATATACAAATAATATCCTAATTACTGATGTCGTTACAAGTAAGTACTTATTCAGCTTTTCAAAAAATAAATTTGTAATGATCACTAAATACTATAATAATAAATTCTATTTATTACTGAAATAGTTTTTTTACTGGGTTTTAAATTCTATTAACCAGACAACAGAAAATGCTCTTTAAACTCTTACTATGTAACGTGTGTAATAAGTACTACTCATTACTAAAATTCAAATCTTAAAAATTCCTGCATAAAAAATCATGTTCCTAATTACAAAGCAAAAACAAAACAAAAAATAACACTAAGAAATAAAACCATAAAAATATTTAAAATTATTAATAAATAAAAACAAATCATATTGGAATGGTAGGTACCTGTATGAAAACTAATGGAAATGAAACCTTACAAATAGACCAAAATATTATAAAAAATAGAATTTTAACTTTAAATATTAATATTATTAAAGTGGGAGCATATCGTTGAAAAATGTATATAAAAATTTGAATAAGTAAATAAACGATTAATATAAGTAAATAAATTTGAATATTTTTTCAAGACATTTAGAAATTGTATAAAATATATTAACAACAAATATTAATTAAAAATTATATATATTTAATAGAAATATATTATATAAAATTTAAATATATTTAGGTTATGTTGAGTAAAATGATTTTAAATAAAAAATAATTTTTAAATAAAAATATATTTTATTATATGAATTTTTTTAAAACAAAGAGATATAGAGAGGTAATACTGGAGAGAATATACAAATTTTTACACACCTTCAAACAAATTGTGGTATATTTTTGAGTCTGGCAAGGTTCTGACTCGAAAGGACGCGAATGGAATCATCTAGGAGCAAAAAAATATAGTTAAAATATTTATCTTATTTAAGGTTTTTTTGGTATTGAAAATAGGTAAAATTGATGATTACGTTTGTAGCTTAATATCATATTTTTCTGCTTAGCGTGAACCGCCCACTTCACTACCCACCTCCTATATAATGGATAGCATCAAATATGTATTAAGAAATAGTTTAAAGACCAATGTAAACTTGGAAACAAAAAAGCCACTTTCCATAATCAAAAAATCTTAAAATGTATAAAATTTAATAACTTTGAAACGGTTGATCATACAGTTTTCAGTGATTTTTTGTTTAATTGATAATATACTACAGATCATAGAAAAATATAATTTTTATTCTTCTAACCACTATTTATGAATTTTAAACCCCCTTTTCCTTTCAAAATCTTCGATATTAGAGACAACTCTTTAGTTCTCTTCAATTCTATTTTCTCAAAAGTCTAATATTTCGTTACTGGTGTTAGCTTCGGATAATTTAAAGAATTCGACATTCTTGGTATAAAAATTATCTAATTGTTTTGGTACCACTCTAGACGGTTCTTAACCCATTCCGTCCGCCAGTAACTTTAATATCGCCTATTTATCTAATTATGAAGTTAATGCTAAATTTTTTTAAAGTTGTTATTAGATAAATATGTTGTCTTAGAATTTAAAGAAAAAAACTGATTTTATGATATGGGTATATTCTAAAGGTAAATAGATTTAAATTTAAGCTCAAAAAATTTCAAAATAATGTTCAGAAAAATTTCCGGTACCAAAATGGTACGATTTCTGAAATTTTTCGTTCTCTATATTTCGGAATAAAAAAATATCGACACATTTAAATCTTCTTAATTTGATATCACAATCGCAAAAACAAACTTTGTGACTTTTTATGTTATTCATTCATTTTGATCATTTTGTGGAAAGTCAAATCAAAAAAAAAGGTCAGAAGTTATTTTATGAACATATCACATACCAGAAATAGTTCTGATATCAAGTTCAATAATTGAGAAGATAATTGTGCGAACAGCTCAAAGGGAAGTGATATAAATTCTTTCAAAAGCAAATACTGATTTTCGCTTGCCTGAGGTAATAATTTAGTGAATAAATGAATTTCATATGAAATTTTGAATTCATATGAAATTTACCCATTTTATGTAAAAGTTTTGCATTTAGATTATATTTTCTCAAATCCTAAAGCACGAACCGGCAAGTGGAGTATATTTACGAATTTTCAATATATTGTTAATAGATTTAAGTCAAATCTAGGTAACTACGAAAAAAAACCGAAAATGTGAAAAAATAGATTTTTGTGATTTTCGCAATTTTATTATTTTTTTTTTTTTTTTT
>MINK01025219.1:0-11123 GCA_001735545.1 Phormia regina
ATCCGAATTTACATTACTTCCTTACTGTGTATTGTGTTAAGTCTGTTAGACAATCTATTTTTTATTATTGATAATTTTGGTAAAAAACACATTTCGCTAGGGATTGCTATGCATAATGTCGAAATATAAAAAAAAATCATCGAATCTATTTTTTTTTTTTTTTTTTTTTTNNAAAGTCATTCGGCATATGATGATATAAAACGTTGCTATTATTTTTAGTTACTACCAGTTTCATTAAAATATTCTTAATAATTTTAAAACATAATCTTTATTAAAAAATTATTAAAAAAAGAATATCCTACTAGTGACAACCGGGTTAAAGAAAGCACTATTTTTCGCCACTAATTACTTCCGTCTAATGACAACTGTTTGGTAGTAATATAGCAAACCACACCTGAGTTCTCAGTTTACTCAAATCAGTCTTACCAATTTAGTTTCTTGTTCTCATTTTTTATATCAAAACATTTTTTTTTCTTATTTGCCTGCAGTAAATTGGTAAAAATTGGTGCAACAGTACCGGCACCTCAGTACCAGTTGAGTACCAATTGCCACCTAATAGGCACCAAAGTTTCCAACAGTCATCAAAGTTCCAGTTCCAGTTGAGAACCAGTTTAATTGGTTAGAGCTAAAGGCTAATTAGTAACACGTGCGCAATAATAACTTTATTTATTCAAAGGGTTTAGCTTCTGCGAAGGTCTGTTGTGTTCCTTCATCTCAAACGGTTGTAGGCATTGCTTCTTATTATGTTTCGTGCTAATGGGTTTGGGTATACTTCGTAAAATACGATTCTGCGTGTTTTCTTATTTCATTTTAAACAAGAAGAACATTAAGGTCCTTATGAATGATATAATTTTTCACATACCAGGGTGCTGCTGTTATCATTTGTAGTATTTTATTTTTAATTTCTTCAATATTTGGAGCAGAGGCCGTTGGATACCATATTTAATGTCTAGACTTAATTTTGAATTTCTATCCATTAACCAGTAATTTGGAATAATTTCAACTTAATTTGTTTTAATTTTGTATCTATATGTTTCTTCCACGTAAGACATCTATCTAGATGCATACCAATGTATCTTACTTCTGTTGCTGGGGTATATTCTGTTTATTTATCAAGATTAGGTTGCACGAATCTCTTCGCAATATGATGGTAATATGTATACAATCTGGTTCATTCACTTTCATTCTCCATTAGTTTAACCATTTTTCTAGATAGAAGATCTGATCCTGCAAGAGTTCAGTTACTTCTTTGGGGTTTTCATGAATTCTTAAAATAGCTGTGTTATCTGTTAATGTTGATATATGGGTTCGACTACATTAATGGCATAAGTGAATATTAAGTATAGAAAGGGACCCAGTATACTTCCTTAGGGTATACCTGCTTTAATGGACTGCGGTGAGCTTATAAATATTAGTTAAATATGGTTTAATTTTAAATAATAATCATTCATGTCATACTTTATCGAGGACTTGAGAGACATCAATGAAGAGAGCGGAACAATATTTCTTTGCTTCAAATGTCTTAGATATAAAATTTGCAAGTCTGTGTGTTTTTTCTATGGCGCTATTTAGTATCGACGTAATATTCTGCATTATTATGGATGGGGAATTATGTGTATACAATTCATAGCTAACATAATTCTTCGTTATATAGAAAACGACTGAAACCAAAATCTTTTATATAACCGAAACTATGTTACATTAAAATTTAATTAAATTTTTTTTTTGACTTCTTATTTTACGAAATGGTTAATAAATAAATTTTAAATTGCTATGATCCCTTAATTTTGCTTTCGATTAGAATACTTCAATATAAGGTAGAGTGGGGAGCATACGCCACTTTTTTGCTCACACTATATCAATAAGTTTTCTTTAGTAATAAAAACCTTGATATGCTGGCTTATATTTTAAGCCTTTTGTATCCCAACTATTTTCATGTTAAGTTAATTTTTATTATGAATTTGTGAAGTGACCTAAACGTCTAAACAACCTCATCGCATGGGGTAGATTCGCCATGTGATGGGGGCAGAATCGTTTTCCAACATATAATGTTTTTTCAATATTTACATATAATGTTTAATTCAATATTTTGTAAAATGAATCAAATTTCAATTGACAACGGCGATTTAAGATCTTTTCGTGGGAAAACAACTAAATTTTTTTATTTGAATTTAATTAACACTAGGGAGTCTTTATGTACAGTAAAAGATCTATAGATAGTAAGAGCTTCGTATTTGATTACAATGTTCCTGTAGGATAAGTAAAATCGGCCCTCCAGCTGTTTTACGAATGTACTCCAGGAGGTGAAAAAGCAGTTAATAACGTCTTGCTCCGAACAAATGTAGTTTGAAAATTTTAAAATTTAATAGATGAAAGACCTGTGATTGAAAGAAAAGGAAATAAATTATTGAAACCAATATAATTGGCAAAAATCGGAAAATCAGTTAATAAACAAAATAGTTATAAGCAAAATACTAAAAACACAGGGTGTCCGTTGTTGCTTCATTTCATAGTTTTCTGCTGATATCGTTTAAACATTTACTATAATGAATTTTTGGTATGATCCGCCCCCTTTACCGCCTCTTTCTTGTAACGTAAAATTTTAAAAACTTATACTACCTATATAGATTCGTTCGAAACGATTAAAATATTCGAGCTTGTTTTGTTTATCTTAGCATGGGGAAGAGAATTAATTTGCACTTTTTCCTTCTTATGATATCAAATCCCCTTAAAAATCCAAGTATAACTTCAATTCTTTTAGGATTTTCTTACACAAGAATTCGTAATAATAAATATTGAAATATATTACTCTGATTGTAAATTGTATGTTTATATGTAACTAAACTTTTAAATTTGAATTTAAAAATACGTAACTAATTTCACATTCTTTATGATTAATTATATTAATGTTATAAAAATTTTATATGTTAACTTTTAACTTCAAATGAAAAATATGATAACAAATATTTATTACTTATAAAATCCCACCTGCTGTTTTTGGCGTATTAACATTCATATGCGTTAGGTTATATAAAATTTGATACAAATATACAGACGGGAAAATTAAAAGGGCTCCAGGTTTTAAATATATATTTTTTTTATTTTGTTTAGAAGATAAATATGTTGCCTCTTATTATTCATAAACGTTTAAAGTAATTCTTGTTTTAAAACAAATCANNACGAATATAAAACGTAAGGCAATCTGATATAAACAGATATCGAAAATTTAAAGATTTAAAAGTAATTCAAAAGATATAAGAGTCAACATTTAACTTATTAACGATATGTCATTGAAATCAAGGCTTCTTTTGTTAACAGGCTTTTAGAAAGTATGTCGAAAATTGTTTAGAGTATTTGAGGTTATATTGTAAATTGTATAAAACGTGGCAAGGACTTCCTATAAATTTTTTTTGTTTAATATTTTTCAGAATAGAATTAAAATTATTATCAGATCATTTGAATTGTAAAAATTAGTCACCAAAAAGCCCCTTCAAGTGAAATTCTTATAATTTTTCCTGCTGAACCAGATTTAACAACATAATCTTATAAAAGTATGTACTTTTTCTTTGATCCTTTGCTACGTATTTATATTTGCAAGTTAAAGTCGCTGTAAATTGTCATTAAATGTTTTTCGTTCTTTTGTTGTCTTCTTTGTGTGTGCTCGTGTGCGTATACGCACTTTAACACATATATGCTCTTGTCTACAATTTCATCTGTTTATACGAGAATGTATGTGTGTGTGTTTTTGTGTCATCATAATATGCGTCAATATTATCTTCAAACCCGTATATTTTCCGCATAATAACTTTTGCATACCATGCATAAAATTTTGTGGTTTTTATACGACACCAAAAATGCTTTTATGTGCGCGCTCAGCAAAAAAAAAAAGTTGGAATATCATACCAGATAAAAAAGCAGAAACATGTAGATGTGTATGGAGATTTGATTCAATATATATGAGTGTTTTCAAATACGTAAATATATCTATATCTATATATATTTATATCAGGGACCGTAACAGTTATGATTTTTGTAATAAATGTCTGGAAATAACAGTTATTTTCTGATTTTTATATTTTTAAGCAAAAATAACTATTATTTTTTTACTTCATTTTTTTTTTTTCTTCAAGCAGAAATAAAAGTTATTTTGTGAATTTTATCATCTTCAAAACTAGTTATCAAAAACGCAAAAATCCCACAGACCGAACTTTTATTTCTGCTCAAAAAAATAAAATAAATAAATAAAAGACAAAAAATAACTTTTATTTTATAAAAAAAAAAACTAAAAAGCATAATACTGTAAGAAAGCCGATCACATAATGATCACAATGGTTTATATAAATGAGTTGTACGATATTTTGTTACAACTGTTTTTTTTTTTTTTTTGCTTTGAAATTTAAAAATAACTGTTATTTACAGTCCCTGGTTTATACTATGAAATCACACATCCAGCAGTTATATTTAGAGACTTAAATATGTAACTAGTTTTAATCAGCTAAATTAGCGATTTTGAGATATAATTGGTTACAAATCTTGTATCTACAAAGTGATTACAAAGTGATTCGAAAATATTAACTATATATAGCTATATAATACCAAAGAATATAATTAGTTCTTAGTATAAAATATTTAGCAATATGCCAAAATCGACTTTTTGCGAAAATGAACTTATTATACCCTACACCATGCTGATGTCTGTAACGCACAGGAAAAAATATCGGACACCATCTTAAAGTATACCGTTTGTCTCAGAATCACTTTTTGAGGCGATTTAACGATGTCCGTCCGTCTAGTTGGCTGGTAGAAGTAATTATTTTGACACATGGACGAAGCCTATTGAAATTTCACTTAGCCCCCATACAAATGTCATCGCCGAAATGAGTTCTAACACTCAAAATTACTTTAAAAATAGAAATATTTTAATAAAATTTAACACAAATAAGTTTTATGTAAGCACAAATCCGTAAGGTCGGTCCATAATTAACCATAGCTCCCATATAAACTCCTCTTTGGAAAATGAGCATAAATCTTATAAAAATGTTAGTATAAACTTTATATTCGCAACAAATAACATTTTTACAAGTATAAATAATTGCGCAAAATTTTATGAAGATCGGTCCATAATAGACCATAGCTCCCATATAAGACCCAATTTCGGGAATCACTCAAAAGTGGATAAATACATGTTAATGTTAGTATCGACGTAATATTCAGTATTAGTATTTTTTATTTTACACTTAACACAAGTATGGGTCCTTTACCTAATATAGGGTATCATATAGTCGGGCTAGATACGTTTTTGTTTCGTTTATTGTTGCAAATATTAATCAGTAAAAAATGCTCTTAACAAAATATTTGATACACAGAAAAACAACAAAAAACATGAAAATTTCGTTATAGTACCTACATGCTTTTACTTAAGAGAGATATAGTAGAAAAATATGAAATTAAGCTACAACGTTCACCCTGTGTTTCCAGTACTTTGTTCATAACTTTTTTATTTATATTCCGTTTTTGCTCACAATATCAAACAAACCCTATATAAGATATATATTTGGGTCAAGTTTTGTCTCCCTTCTTTGTGCGGTTCAAGTTTTGTCTCCCTTCTGCTTTCAACAGATGGAAATAACTAGATAATAAAATATATACTTTATGAGGTTTTAAATTAAATTAGTGCCTATGGTCTGAATTACTAATGTATAATTCATTTCAGTAAAAAAAACTCCCGTGCTTTTAAGTATACACTTCATTTCTTTAATGAAAGAGTAATATAGTTGTTGACTATAATATCTAAAGTTCTACGTTAGTAATTGAAGATTACATTCCTCTTTCAAAATTTATATTTAAATAAAGGTGAAAAAGGCGAATTTTTTCAATTTTTCGATTTTATTTAAGATTTTCCAAATTTTCTCATAGACAAAAAATGCGATCATCACGCACTACCACATATTTTGAAATATTTAATAATTGTGTTGCGTGGCTAGACTTAATATTCAGCCCAATTTGTACCGCGTTAAATGTTAGCTGCAGTATTTTCTTACTTCCATGTTTTGTTGCGCTCATTTTGTTTTTCTCAGAGTATTATTGGAACAATATCCGAAAATGGAAGTCTACTACACTTACTAACTATCCGACTAATAAAAACACAGAATTTGTAGCTGTTATAATGCGATTTCAATAAAATTCAATACAAACCATGACCTTTGGAAGTGTTTCCAAACCATGAAATTTTAGATCCATGTTTCTTTTCGTTCCGGAAATATGACGGTTAAAAAAGCGAACAGCCATATAACTTCTAACAAATTTTTAAATATACATGGTACATCCTAAGTTGTTGCTGTTATTTACTTCAGAAGTTCAAAGTTGGAAATAAAAAATTAAAACTTATATCTCAAAGACCGGTATTTTTAAAATTCATAAAAAAATATATTGTTGACAAAACTTTTCTCCATATGGGTACAAATTTTCAAGTTGTAGCCTTGTTTAGTTTCGAAGTTATGAACAAAAATACAAATATTAATAACTCCTAAGCAATACGACATATTTTTGGACCGGGAGTATTCTTTACTCAGAAAGGTTGTGATTTAAGTAATTGCGTATGATACAAAAGTCTCAATTGGGGGACTTCAATTGTATGTCACTTAGGTAGAAATCAGTAAAGAATAGGGTCTATTAATCCATTATTAATTTCAATAAAAACTGCTAAGTAAATATTCTCAACAAAAAAACTGATAATTTATTTCAATACAAAAAAATGTAGTAGCTGAGTCGATTCAATGATGTCTGTCTGTATGGCTGGTATACTGACAGACTATTTCTTTGTAGAGCTGGATAGGAGACTGGTCAACATTTTACATAAAGTACAATACCTTGTTTTTTTCTTTAATTATATTTTCCTTAAACTAAATTTGTTTTTAAGAACGACACATATTGTTAAACTATGGATTTCTTGACAATTAAGTCCACTAGAACTGCTAGATTATATATCTGTAGTAGTTTTTTTTTATTTCTTACCTAAAAATATATGATTTAAACAAATTTGGAGTGAGCTTAGCACAATGTTTCTCTACGCTAAGCTTCTTTGTCTAAATTTCACAAATCCATATGCTTTTATGTATTTAAAAAGAGTAGCTCCTCTACTATATTTACCCAATTTCCCTTTGCTCTTTTTTTCCTACGCCTTACACTCACACCTCTTCAACAGTTCTATCATCATTATATAAATTTTCAATGTCATGTAACACGTTGTCTGCCTGTGTATGTTCTTTTTAAAATATGTCATGCTGCGTTTAGAAAACTTATATAACATTCAACAAAAAAAAAAAAAAAAAAAAAAAAAAAAAAAAAAAAAAAAAAAAAAAAAAACAAAAACAACTAACAAAACTATACGATACGTTATTTTAAAGAAATTATCTCAATGACAACAAAGACATATTAGCTCTGTTCGCATACAGTCCTGCAAGAATAATTCAAAATTATTTTTTGATAGAGTTAAAAGGAATTTATTCTTAAATTTAAAAATATAAAAGGTACAGTTACAACAACAAACTTAAAAAAATAGATTAAATTAAAAAAAAATAATAATTTATTAAACATAATTTTAATAAAAACACAAAAAGGCTGAAAATTCTTAAAATGCTTACTGCTTGTGGAATCCTTACACAAATATTTAATATTAAATATTATAAAAAAATCAAAAAGTACCATTAGAAGAACAAAGCAGTGCCAAAAATTATTACCCATATATGGTGCTAACTTTAATTAAATGTTTCTATATTCAATATTTTAGAAAATTTAAAATGTACCATTAGAAAAATTGAAATGTTCCAAAAAGTAGCTTGTTCAATGTTATAGACAATTTTAAAAGTACCATTAGGAAAATAAAAAAGTATCACAGAAACCCTTTGTAAATTCTTACTTACTTACATTAATTAATTTGAATAAAATTTAATTTCGCGTTTTCCCCCTTTTAATACTTTTTAATCCCCCTGGTAATATTGTATTCCAATGAATATCTAAATTGTTATAAATAGATTTGAATGTTAAAATATTCATATGTATTTGCAGTAAAAAAAATATATTTTCTTAAAAAGCACCAAAAACTGGTACGATTTTTATCCCTTAAACGTTCGAATTTCCAAAAAGTACCAAATTAGTATTTGACAATTTTTCATAAGGTACTAATTTAATACACATTTTATTTCTATGTTTACTACATTAAAAGATAAAGAGGGTTCTAAGAAAGTACCAAATTACACTTTTTATCCGTTTGCTCCAAAATAGATCCGAATTTCGAAATTGTACAAGACAAATATACGATTATTTTTTATTTGAATAACTTTTTTGGATCTCTATTAGTATGTGGACTATAAGGTTATAAATTTTATTGGTTTTTACCCTCTTAATATTCGAACATGAGCTTAAATCGTTTGCCCGTCAGCCAAAATTGTGCAGTGTGATGCTAAGTCACCAAGTATGTCGGTGGGTCAATCACTCAGACATTACTCCTTTATTATAGATTGACTTTTATTTGACATTTTCCGTATTAGTGAACAGTAAAATTTTGTCTATAATATAATAAGTACACGAACACGCCTACCACATTATCTTATACATATGTAACAACATATGAATATACATATATAATAGGAAACCTCTTAATAGCCACTTTTGTCATCTCTATCTAATCACAAATTTTATTTAATATGAATTGTCACAACCAGCATGTGCTGGTGAATCTGTCATCTTAAATTTGAATATTTTTGTACAGTTCGTAAAGGTATGGCAACATAACGATGTTTCTAAAATATTTTCATAGTTTTGAAGCAGCCTAGAAATAAGAAAAAAATATTAAAATATTTCTTTAAACTGAAATTATGTTTATCAATTCAATAATCCGTTATGAAAAAACGTAGTACTTAACTGTAGATTCCGTGATACCAATTTTACAGTGTTGATATAATAAAAAATATAATAAAATTGTTAATAGTTTTGATTATCTGCTATTTAGTTGTGTAAATATAGTTTAACGAGTTTTTCTTTATTTTTTTATATTAAAGTGCTTTTAAATGTTTTTCACATTCGAATTTTGCTAAACCGTTTAACTAAAACTGTACAACTTTATTTAGCCAAATTTAAGTTTTGAATGTGATTATACATATGTATGTATTATATACATACTATCAGTATGTTATTTAAGTGTGTAATCGTGTGTTTGGGTTAAAGTCATTATCATTATATGGTATTAAGTTACATATTTATTCCAAGATAGTTTCATTACATTCAGCATGTATTTCTGATCATGGGATTAGTGTAGTCTTTCATTTATTTACATCACGATTTGTTAAATGTTTCATTTTCTTTCTTTTATCCTAAATACATCATAAGAATGATTTTAATGTTTTCAGATTAAGTTAATTCAATCGGTTCTAATTTATTTATCACCTGATAGGTATTCCCGTAGCGGAATGCAAGGCTTTGTTCCATAGGGAACCCTAAGTATTGCTCAGACGAGATGGGTAAATGAAGCCACATGTTGAATTGCTAGTACTATCTGGCCCACTGTTGATGCGCCAACTCAGTTTACTCATTCTCTAAAATGCAAGTGAAACTGTTAGTGTCGATAGTTACTTGATACTGCATTTCAGGGACTCAAGCTCGTAGATTGAGTCTTCTGTTTAAGGACTTCTCTATATGCTGCAAAGGCGAGATGGAAGAAACAGTTCTCCATCTGTCATGTGGATATCCGGCATTTTCAGAGAATATTTGGGCTATACTATATTGGTTGTCCGACCATCGACTACGGTGACTTGAGCACAATTTTAGGATCAAGATGGTAATAAATGCAGTCTGGGTAACACAACGTCCGCGTGCCTTTGCCAAAATCTTCTTTAAATTAGATTATCACGCATTTACGTTAAGATTTCTTTATAACTTTATAAAAGTTCTCTAGTCCAGAAAAATAATTAATATTTTTAAAGTAAATGTCATTACATTTACATAAACCATGTGCACCTTTCAAAAATCAATCCATAGAAAAAAGTCACCCATTAACAAATATATTCGAAAATAATTCATTCAATTAAAAACTTAATTATATTACATAATTCTTAAAAACTGTAAAAAATTAAAAACAGACAATAAATTAATTAATTAAATCAATCAAGTAGATGATTGAAATCATAAAATCATATTTAAATTTTGTTTTTATTTTATTTTTACTTGAACATATTTATTAAATTTTAATGCCAATTTAAACAACTGTGTTTATTTTTTTCTAAAGTCTTATCTCGGATATTTTATTCTACTATTTCATTTGATATCACTATGTAATGGTAATTATAAAATATTAAAATTAAACATTAACAAAACTTTAAAGTTTTTGAAAAGGAAACACGAATGCAAAATGAAAAACTTAATTTTTTTTTCGAATGCACTCTTTATATAGAATTTATTATATGAGCATTTTTTTTAGTTTTTTTTTTTTGTACGGTGAAATAATTAAAGGACAACAAAAACTTAAAAACACTTTTCACGACACACCTGTTTAGTGATAGTTACTTTGGACTCTATTTTCATATAAACAAAAATTAAAATAAATATGATAATTAAAAATTTTAATGCAACAATTGTGGCCACTTGTAAAGACAGAACAAAAATGAATTTCTTGCTTTTTCAGTTTTATTAGATTTTTCTTTGTGTATTCATGGTAGTTGCCATCTCTACCTTTCATGAAGTTCTTAAATACAGACAAATTTCACATTAGACCGATTCAAATAAAGAAAAAAACATGTTTTGTATAATTTTTTATAAAATGATTTATAAATATTAATTTTAAATGAGCAAATTACTTAATAAGTATTAAAAAAATAAATAATTTCTTCTAAAACTGTAAGTAATTTTGTCTCCTTAATATTTCGGAGCAGTCTAATGGATATAAGTATATGCAAGAGTTAAGTAGCTCAAGAATAAACTAGAAAAGTATTCGTTGCAAGTAGTTTTACGAAGAAAATTGCGTGATTTTATAAAAAAATTCAAATGCAAAAAAGAAATACAACTTACAAAATCTTTGTGTACTTTTCAAAACTCTTTTAAGTAGCAAATAGAAAATAAAAGTTTTTTTT
>MINK01025223.1:3661-14012 GCA_001735545.1 Phormia regina
AATATTGTAACGCAGAGAAAAAAATCTTTCTACACCCACCTTAAAGTATACCGTTCGACCCAGAATAACTTTTTGAGTCGATTTAACCATGTCCGTCCGTTCGTCTGGTTGGCTGACTGTCCATGTAAAGCTTGTGCGCAAAGTATAGGTCGCAATTTTAGAGCTTCATGATGAAATTTGGTACATATGATTTTTTGGTACAAGGACGAAACTTATTGATTTTTGGTCATGATCGGTCCATTAATTCACTTAGCCCCCATACAAATGTTCTCCCGGAATAGGGTTTTAACACTCAAAAATACCTTAAATCTATGTATCAAGTTTCTTGAAAATAGGTCCATAATTTACCATATCTCCCATATGAACCCCTCTTTCGAAAAACACTTTAACGTGCATAAATACCATAAAAATTAATTTAATATTCACATTTTTCGAAATCGATCCATAGCTCCCATAAAAGACCCAATTTGGGGAATCACCAAAAGTGCATAAGTAGTGATTCTTAGTATCGACATAATAGTTTGTATCAGTATGTTTTATTTTTCATTTATAGGTCCATCATTGACTCTTCCAGAATTTTGGTACACATAAGCAAAGGTGTAGGGCAGTGTTGTCAGAAGTAGGAAAAAGTCCCTACAGGGAAACTTTTTCCGCAGGGAAAAACGGACAGAGTTTTAGTTTTCATTAAAATGTAGGTACTTTTCCTGTACGTTAACTTTTCTGAAATTAAATCTTAATTTAAAAACAATAACGAAAAAATTTTATTTTTAAATCTTTATTATTTTTTTATGAATCTTAAGTATTTAAGATTTAAGTTAAAATAACTTAGTTCATTTTTTATGCATTTGGTTTTAAAACGTGTAGGGATTTTTTCGTAGAGGAAAATTTTTCTTTGAGTATTTAAAAATCGCTTTTTTTTTCGTCCGATGTAGGTATTTTAAAAAATATTCACTGGTGTCGGATATCATATAGTCGAGGTTGACCGTTTGAAAGTACTTGGTTGTCTTTTGGCTAATATTTAACTGATAAATATATGTTCTTTAGAGTCCATTTTCAATTACCTTAAACTCATGTGACTGTAACCGACTTTATATACTTACATGTAACTTCTAAGTTCATATTTCCTAATTCTTCTTAGAGTTATACTTAAACGATTTCAGAAAAGTTAATCAAAATAATGTTCGAACTATAACTTAATCAAGTAAGTAAGATATAGACGATCAGGATTGTCTATATGATACCCTACACTATTAGACTATATTTAAAATAAAATATGAAAATAAAATATCTACACCTATATTACTTCATGTAATTTAGGGCGATTTAAGAAAATATGAAAGCTATAGCTAGTTATTAGATTTTTTTAATTTTATAAAACAAATTTATGTCTAATATTAACTTGATACTAACATTTAATGGGATTCATTTATGTTAAAGGGATTTTTGAAAGAGGGATATATATGGGAGCTAAAGTCAATTATGGACCGATATTTTTAACGTATTTATGAGTGTTAAACCTTATTTCGTTATTCCTGAACGAAATAACAATTCCTACAAAGTTAAGATCTATCTTCAAAATTACCACCTATTCTTTGTTCACAAGATTTTAAATCAACTCGAGAAGGGTTTCTGACTCAATTGCTATAATTTAAGATGGGAGTCTGATGATTTTTTTCTGCATTTTATAATACCACATAAAAGTGATACATATATTACCTCAATTTCAAATATCTTGACCTCTAGTCGTAATAATATTAAAAATAATTAAGAATGTACCGAGCATAAAAAATTCAACGCTATATGATTTATATTTGTTCGCATATTTTTCGCTTATAGCGAAACCCTATGTAACAGCAGTATTATGGTCTTATTATTAATGGGATTAGGCACCTATTATATATAATTTTGTTGAATATTTTTCTATGTAAGGAAAATTATTAAACGTTTAGTAAAAGCAGTTCTAAATTTGAGCGAGCAAAAAAAATGGAACTCTAATTAATTCCAAAAAGTGATTTTTCAAATTTCGATACAAAATTTTGGAAACTATAGCATTATTAAATAACATGATTTTCTATTCTTGTATATAGAATAAAACACACGAAATCAGCAGATAATATAACTATTAGTAATGAATTTCAATTTCTTTTAAATTTTTATAGTTTTCTGAACCTTTTGGGACATTTTTTAAATAAAGATTGATATTTTTGGAATTATTATTTATTTATTTTTTATTTATTTTAAATTTCATAAAAATTCTCTATAAAAAAGTGATCAAATATTCATGATTCATGGCTTAACTTGATCATTTATAATTCAGTAAATGTTTTCGACTGAAGTATCGTAACCACCAGTAATAGTAATAACCAGCGATATTGTTATGGAATCAACAGCTGAATATATTCTTTTCGCAATGATAATGTCGTATCATTGAAAAAGTCCTTTGATTTTGATTCTAGAAATTCTAACACAGGAAAAACCAGTTCAGAAATATACCTATTTAGACAATCTTCTTATGTTAAATATTTAAAATTTCATCCTTTTCCATCCTTGGACTTTTTGTACTTTTTTTTAATGTTGGAATTTAATACTTAAGTAAGTATGTCTACCTAGGTAGTCTAAAACCGAAATGATGATTTTCGAGTCAAATTAATTCAAGTTGTCATCATATTCTCTCATTTCCATTATAAAGTACTCGTAAAAATAATAAAGGACCTGCATCTAAAGGTGAAGGTAGTTGTTTGATTTTAGTAAATAATACGCGTTATGATAAAGGGGTTTTCAGTTATCATTAAATCAACGTTTATTACTAATAGATTTAAATGGCCACATGTGTTCATTTGGATAATATCCCAGCAAAAATAAGCAGAAGTCATTTTTAAGAAAGTACATTTCCACTACTTCCAAAATATCAATAGATATATATTTTTGAGATTTTAAAAAGTAATAAAAACAACATCCAAAGATGTATTTATTCAAAAGATCATTTTCAAATATTTGCCACGAAAAATTTATTTTATTTAAAAAATTTATTAGTTTATAAATAAATTAAATTTCATTTCCTTGCAGAGATAGGAAAAAAAATTCAAAGAATTAGATTTTCATAACATCGTGGATATGAATTCCTATTCACGCATAGGTATCAAAAAAGGGAACATCTTCCTATAACAAGCTTATGTTAAATTGGAAATGATCCGAGTTTGCACTACTTCTGGATCACAAGTTCAGAATCTTAATGACTTCTGGGGATGTTCTTTTTTTGCTGGATTGAAATATCTACTGTTATATGACTTGTATACATTTTTACAGGCATGAGTCTTATTGTGTCTTTAGGATAATTTTTAAGAATTTTCATATTAGAACTACATATACAATTAATTACGCCAGTGCCATTATCAGAATGTTATTCAAAAATATTTCTAAATTCTAAAAAAGGAATTTAGAAAGAAGTTTATTTTTATATTAATATCCTTTTGTAAATAAAATTACGTTAAAGTTATGTGTATTGGTGGTAATACTACTAAATAATAGTTTTCAGCATCAACCACAGAAATGTGCCGTATATAAAAATTTACAGAGAAAGCATTTTTGCATTTCTCAAACGATTAAGTTTTATCAGATGATCTAAATGATTTTAAATTATAGATTTTCATCAAAACAGGAATTTCGAAAGTTTTGTCGGTTACGATATTCAGGCGTTCAGAGATCGATATGGTAATTTTGATAATTTCTGAACTAATAATATTGTTTCAAATTAGATGGGGAAGAAAATATTGATCTTCAACTGATCTTCAATTACGCTTTTATGAGATATAATAGAAAACAGGAAATCAATTTTCGATACGTTCGATCTATTAAAGTTCTGCCTCATTTTATAACGTCGAATTATTAATAAACCCTTTCTTTATTTTAATAAAAAAAACACAACTTTGTTAAGAAATTATAAAAAAAATTAGTTATTTACGTGCATATTTTTGCGTTTTTAAAGCATATTTTTCTTTTTTTTACTGCATATTTAATGCGCATAAAACCCATTATTTTTGAGTATATTATGGTTTCCCTGGTAATAACTATTCACATGCATAACAATTTGGAACAAAATGATCTACAAAAGTTGGCTAAGATCGCAAAAAATAAAATCCGAACAGAATTGGATAATTTAATAACTTAATAGCCCAAATCAATACGATCAGTAATCATATAGCCTATTTAAAATACATTGAATACCTTCTTATGACTTCTTGGAATATTTGCTAATTATGAGAAATTATTAATTTACAATATTTCTGTTTGTATTTCCATAGACCTGTACGAAATCTTATTAATTTATCTGCATAAATCTAAAATGTTCATATAAAACCCATTTATTTGTTAACAAAATTATTTCTACTTCAATACACATTATTGTCTCTATTAAAATCTCTTTTATTTTTTAATGATCACTTGATCAAAATATTGATTTCCAAAAACTAATATAATATAAGATATGCATCCTTTTTCGTGTTTTTTTTTATAAGACAATAAAAAATTTTTACAACAATGTGTAATGATGACAGACAAAAATAATAAATGCGACGTAAATAAGATCAGAGACATCACTTGAGTATCGTAATATTTATTTTGATCGGCACTACAATAAAACGCCTACAGAGACAGTAAAAGACAACATGACATTTATATAAAACACTATAAATTTAAAAACTAGAACAGAGAGGGTTTATACAAGAAACGCCCCAGCAAGACTACCGTATATAAAGATTTCTTCATTTAATCAAATAAATTGTAAAAGGAAAAACATAAAGAAAATATTTTATAAATTTCCATTTGAGTTGACTTTTTGTTTGCAACATAAAAATATTTATATAAGAAGTTTTCATTTAGTCTTTAGTGTTTATCAAAAAAAAGGAGTAATCAAATAGTTTACAAATTTATTACAAATATTTATTGAACTTGTTGAAATGCTAACAAACAAAAGAAATTCCTTTGTATAGATTACCTGTTGAGCTAAAGAAATAAGATTCTAAGAATTAAGAAGAAAAATATAAAAGAGAAAATCAAAAGATGTAATAATAAAGGAGTATGAGAAAAGTATGATACAAATGAAGAGTAAGTATATCGTAATAAAAGGATTCAAATATTTACAAGTGATTATGATCATTGTCATCAATTGGGTGTGTACTTGTATGTGCGTTGTTAAAACTATCTTCAGTATGTTAGCATCATAGCTCATAAATGTATATAAAAGATTTTATTAAATACTTGATTCTTTTTTTTTTTTTTCTTCTATAGANNAATTTTTTTTTTTTTTTTTTTTTTTTTCTATAGAATTCCTTAAGGACCTCGAAGATCATTAGACAAAAATCTTTAGAAATTGCTTAAACGCGCACTTGAGTTTTGTAACAAAAACAACTCTTTCTCTTCAAGAACACAATACACACTTGTCTTTCAACCATAATGGTTTACATCTTTAAGGTTCACTATAAATTCTCTTAAGGGAATTCTATTGTGTTATTTGTATCCTTTCATCTCGGTTTTTTTCTTTTCTCTTTCTCTATGAAGAATTTTATCGTTGGCATCAGTAATTTATTCATATTCATATTTCTTTACAATTACGAGAACATTTTGTTCATTCTTAATGTTGTGTAACAAATTTGTTAAAAGGTTTCATATTTTTCATAACTAAGAGTATATCTACTAGAGTTAATTAAGACCAGACTTGGCGTTCTATAAATATATTTTTGAAACAATTTTTTTTAATTCATTATGGATACCCAGCAGGACATTAATACATGGACAAAAAAATTTTTTTTTTTTTTTGTTGCATTTAGTAATAAATATTAAAATGAGCAGCAGATGAGAAAATTTTGAAAATCGTTTATTTAAATTGAAAAATTATGAGTGGCATGCTTTTGTCGTACTTTTTAGTTGGTGATAGATAAGAAACATATTGAGTTAAATTTTCGTTGGGAATCTCAAATTTTAATGGATTTTGTGATTAGTAGTAATTCAAAAATGAATTATAGTTTCGTGCCTCTAATTTCGAGTTAAAGGCAATATTTCCGGGCATAATATTTTTGTTCTTCTACGTTCTATTTCAAATGCAGCAAAAATTTTAGTGCAATAATATGTTCCCTTGAAGTGGTATTAAAATTAAAAGAAAATATTAATTTTTAAATAAATTTTTTATCTACTTGAGGAATTAATTATTAATTTTTAAATCATTGATATAAAAGAAGTCTAATTTTATTCTCCTTCATTTGATATCAAGTTAACGCATTAAAAAGTGTAAAAAATCAAAGTTTAAGAGTAAAATACTGTCGGTCAGGACATAATGTTTTCGTTGAATAAGTAAAAACATTAGTGGACTAAGTTATTATTAAAAGTGGCCGTGGCTTCTTTTTATTAATTTTATATAGTATATTTCCTTTCATGCACATTGGGGTAAAATGTGTCAAAATTTGCGATTAATTGAATTTTGAAATTTAAATGTTTATAATAAAGTTTTGTAACAAAATTGTGTATAAATATCAATCAAAATCATTAAGATATGTTGTGCTTTTTTCTTATAAGAAGCTCTTAAAGCTATTTTTTTTAAGATTTTCGAAAATTTTGCATAGATGGACGAACGGACATCAAAAGTCATGCTATAATTCTGAAAATGCATTTTCTTACTTACCTATAAATAGGAAAATTATGCAAAATATTCGACAGGCTTAATAATATAAACCCATTACCCTTCCGAAATAAAACTTTCAAAAAAAAGTTCCAAAAATGGAAGATTTTACTTTTTTCTATATCTCACGAACCGATTTCGGGGAGCAATGCTGTTTTTCTAATACTATCTCCGTCATTTAAGAATTTGTGTGAAAATTGGAAAATTTTGAAAAAAAAACGATAGAAAAAGTTATTGTCGGTCAAGCCCGACCATATGATACTGTACCTCATTGCCTATGTTTATCAAAATTTGGGAAGGAACCAATTATGCTCCTATTACGTTGATACTAAGATTCACATGTATTTACAAACTTTTGGGTGATTCTCGAAATTTGTTTATATGGGAGCTATAAAATAAATAATACTAAATTTAAAAAAAAAATACTAATATTATGATTTACATATATTTATTCCCTTTCAGATGATTCCCAAAATTGGGTCTTATATGGGAGTTATTATCAATTTTGTACCGATCTTCATGGAATTTAACACTATAGTTTATACTTATAAAAATGTTATTTGTGTTGACTATTAAATTTATACCAACATTTTTATGGTATTTATGCTCGTTAAAGCGAAATTTGAAAGAGGAGATTTAGGTGGGAGCTATGGTCAATTATGGAACGATCTTGAAAAAATTTGCACAAAGATTGAAACTTATACAAAACTCCACGTAGAGAGAAGAAATTTATGATCATTAAACCCCTATTCCGGGAGGACATTTGTATGGGGGCTAAGTAAAATAATGAACTGTTTACAACAAATTTCCATAGGCTTCATTCTTGTGTCAAAATAATTTAATGAACAGATAGCCAGTCAGCCGAATAGACGGAAGGACTTCGTTAAATCGACTCAGAAAGTGATTCTGAATCGATTGGTATACTTTAAGGTGATTGTTGGATAACTGTTTCCATGCATTACAAACATCAGCACAAACGCATAACGCCTATGGTAGTTTAGGGCAGGCACGGATCTTGCTATTGCTTTTGGGGAAGGAAAATAGAATAACTTTAACAACTATTTCCTTCAATTTTAGATTTAGTACAAATTTTCCATTTAGATTTTTCATCTTTTTCCCCCTCACCGTAGATCCGCGCCTGGTTTTGGGTATAAGTAAATCAAACGGTAACATATTTTTTTATAAATTTTTTTCCTCACACACAATTCTCTATAAAGGTATTTTTCAGAAAAAAATTAATGCTGTATATCTTAATCGAATTTATTCAAAATTAAAATTCAAATGCATATAACGTTTGATTTTTATAATATTTTTTTTTTACAAAATTTTGATATTTGTTTTTAATAAAATAAAAAATATTTTCCGAATATAAAGTGAAGTTTGGAGCCGCTATAATGAAAAAAACTTCTCTCAGTTATTTAAAAGTGTAAGTTAATTTTATTCTTGAACCGAAATATCTCGTAAACTAAATGTTTTTTCCCTCAAAGTATAATTCATTAGTTTAAAAATATTAAAAATGTTCTTAAAAATAATGAGCATTTTTAAAAGATGCCCAAATTTGGGACCATATGGACTCACCCCCAGTAAGGCCATATGCTTCAATCTCAAAACTTAAGCTCGCCCACACTTCTATTATCATCGGGTGAAATTTTATTGAAGTCCGATTTCCCGCTCGGAAATTCCAATTTTTTCCATAAAATCTAAATTAGACCCAATATTGATCCTATAAACAATAAATAAAAATATTTCATAAGACAATTAAAATTCCACTTAAGCTACGTATATCGAATAATATCAATAAAATATTACATCAGTTTAACAATTTAACTGTCAAATATGAAATAATAAATTTACACCCTTGATTACTATAGAAAATGTTAATAAAATTCCACATTGAAACTACAAATTAGATTTTTATTAAAATGTCTTCCAAAGCCAATTATCTATAATGTTACTCATGTTACATAATAATAAATAATAAGATCTTGAGAATATAAATACAAGTGTTATATAATGTATAAATTTATTGATCAACACTTCTAGACTTTTACTAATTGAAACTGACATAGTGTTGGTTAAATAATTAAAGAAATATTTTCACACATCATATTACGATTAACAAAAACTTTACAGATTTTAGTTTCCATAATTGCCCATAGGCATACAGCTTTTCAAAGATTTTTATCTACATTTCATTATGGAAAAACAATAAAATTCACATAAAAATCTTACAAATCAGAAAAATTGACAGTAACATCTTAAATGCAATATTATACGACTAAATACATGACACATTTGCATGGGCGTTAAAGTAAAGACCATAAAAACTGCAACAATCTTTAAGAACAAGTAGAAATAAATTTTAAACAATTTTATTAAAGACATTTAGTTTACCTTCTATCACTCACTGTTTATCTATTAATATAAATTTATATTTTATAAAAAATATTATTTCTAAAACTACTTTAAACAGATCTACATACATATTATTGATTAAAAAAAAATGCCCAACATTGACATTGAAACTCTCATTTGCTATAATAGAAATATTTCTTAATGAATAAAATATTCTCCCAGCAACAGAATATGAAAATAATGTTTAGTATCATTAAATGAAATAAATTTGTTAATTTATGCGTATATTAATTTAAATGCATACAAACACCATTTGTGTGGAAACTGTAGCATTTGTTTTTGTATTTCAGTTACTACTGCTAAGTAAGATATTAATGTTAAAGCTTCTACCAGCTCCTGATGCTATGGCTGCTGCCACAGATTCCATTTACTAAACATTTGCCATAATCATGATTTTGTTTTCATTTTCTGTTTTGTTGTCTGTTTTAGCTTTTAATGTTATGTTTAAAAATAAAAAGAATAACAACTAAATTTAATATTGTATTAAGTTGTAAGTAATCAAATTCTTTAAAGAAAACACTGACACTATGACAGCAGTATGAAATAGTAAAACATTTAAAGTGGTAGTTGTATATTAGCATGTTGTAGGCAGCCAATATGGCTGCTAACTGTCTCAGTAGTGGTTTTGAAAATTGGAATCTGAACATTTTGCACTCAGCACACTATAATTTTGAATGATATATAGTGTCATGCCGAACAAGAGCAGAAAACAAAAAGTTGCTGCACATGCAAAATATGAACTAAATTTAAAGACGTTTTGTGTTTTTCAAAAGCTCTTTCGACTAATCAAATAATAATTATCATTAAAGTTAAGAAACTCTTTGGATGAAGATGAGGACAAAGATGTTGTAGTGCTGGTAAGGAAATTTTGTGATGCTAAAGAAATAATTCTATTGTGATAGTAGACTTAGAGATCTCCTATAGCTAAGGCTTAAGAGAAGTCATAATTAACTATGATTATAGATATTTTATCAAGGAAAATATTCTGGAATTTTGAATTATTCTTTTCATTTTCAATATTTTTTATTTACTATTTATTGTTTTATTTATTGTAATTCTTAAAAGTACTGATCAATTGTGACTCCTCTTAGAGGTACTGATACGCAATATGTAAATTTATATAGTGATTCCGTAGGAGTGAACTAGAACTGAGATAGAACTGAACTAGAACTGAACTACAACTGAACAGAGACAAAACTGTACAAAAATTTATTTATTTATTGATTTATTTATTGATTTATTTATTTATTTATTTATTTATTTATT
>MINK01025265.1:0-10063 GCA_001735545.1 Phormia regina
AACAAAACATGAACATGTTGGGTCCACACTATCCAAATGCATGTGCGCACAAAATTTAGTTCATTGCTCGAACATGAAAAAAGCGTGTGTGGACGGCGCGTAAAGTTATTTAGGGGCAGCATGACCTTTGTGCTATATTTTGACAATTTTGAATATTTCTATACTCAATGAAGGAGTCTCCAGTAGAGCAGCATAATTTATCGTAGTTGTTTTGTTTGTATATTACCCAAATACTGTTGGCTAGAACTTTGAAGAACTGCCTTTGCAGTTTCAGAACTCCGCTCATGACTAGAAAGTTATGGAGTTTATGAACAACAACTCTTTTCACTTTATGTCTGTCCGTATGCTCAATTTTAAAATGTCAGGGTTGGTATTCCATATGTTATTGTACTCACCTGCAATTCGTATGCAAGCGATTATTGTAGAATTTTTTCTTGCCATCTCGAGAGGCATTAGAGGATAAAGAATGCCATGGTAGGTACATTTTCATAAACTTTCACCGTCTGATAACTTTTGATTGGATAAAATAGGAAGATCGGTATAGTGATTCTCTTTCACATAATCCATTTGATGTCATTTGGTGTTAACATAAAAACGTTTTTATCTTGTCATCACTTAGACTTGAGAGTCTTGAGAGCATTAAAATCCCCTAGGACTATTCTAGAACTATAACTCTCTTCTCGACCTAAATACCTAGAACATCCAGCTTTATACTGCACTGTATTCTAAATGATGAAAATCATGGTGCTCCACCATTGCTCCTGATCTTTAAATATTATATCCCCATTGTAATAAATTTACATCTATTAAATACAATGTATTGAATTTGTTACTATTGTTCAAATGGCAAAATTGTTTTCTAAAAAATCGAATTAAATAATAATTAGTGTACTTTTTTTTTAAAGAAAAAGAGTATCTATTCCCAAAAGAACTAGTTTTAAAATTAAGTATTTTTATCTTCTTTAATATTTGCCTTTAACGATTTCAATCCCTAATTAATATTAAAATGCCAGTCATACATTCATTTACACTTAAATAATTTTATGCACCACCTTTACGTATTATTAATATTTATTATTAAATAATTATACGCCTTGTTAACCCCTTTTATATACAATAATACAAATGTGTTCAAATTGCTATTTAATCTTAAAGATCAATATTTAAAATGTCATATTTTAACATGACCCTTAAAAAGAACCACAAATGAAAAACCAACAAAAATATAATCAAGTTTATTTACCTAAAAGCAATTTCATGTAGATATTTGTGTGTGTATGTGCGTATATAAGACATTCACATATTGTTAAATAAAACTGCAAAAAAAAAAAAAAAATTATATATAATTTCTTGTTAACAAATGTACACATGTCAATTAAAGAAAAAAAGGAAAAAATTGTAAATAAAAAGCAACAAGAAAAAAAAACGAAAAATGATATTAAAAATAAGGCAACTTGTCAACAGTTGGCGTTTTATGGAAAACAAGAAAGAAACCATTAAGAGGGACAAACAGTTATATCTACAAAGAAATTAAAAACCCCTTTTGTATAGAGGATTTTAAAACTTTAAAGTGTTTTGACTTCTTAAAACACATCAAGGACATTAAAGGAGAACAAACTGATGGAGCATTAGTAATGAAGTATGCAATTGTTATGTTTTCTCCTTTGTTGATACTTAATCTTAATCTTGAGTAGTTTTATAGTTTGTAGTTACAATAACTTTAGCTACTTTTATTTGATAAAAACAAATAGTTAATATTCTCCAGATAATACTGGGATACATGAAAGAAACATGTTGCAAATGTGATAATATTAAAGTCATTTTAAAGAGATATAAAAAAAAAATTAAAAAATGTGTTGACACTTGAGTTAATTTATAAATAGTTCTTTAACAAAAATTAGTTCATAAATGTAACTAGTAATAAGGATCAGCAGGATTCCCTTTTTGTAGCATATTGAAGTTTTATTATAAGAAGTAAAAACATTTTAAAATTGTACTCATATTAGATAATTATTTTAACTTAAAGCTTTAATGCTTTTCATATTATTATCTCCAGTAAAGGACTAAAGAACTGAAAGAGAATATGACTTTTTATTTTTTTTAATTTTCTAGGAATAGGAGAAGTTTAAAGCAGGAAATATTAGATGAAATTTAGTAAATATATCAAAAAATTTTTCGATTATAGTATATAATTGAAAATATAAAAAAAGGCCAGATAATTTTTCTAAAGGAAACATTTAAAACAACATTTTTTTTTTTAAATTCTGCCTCTGCTCCTTTTCGTTAAGGTTCCCAACGATTAGAAATAAAATAATCCGACACATTTTATTTACCAATTTTATCCAGCAAAGAATTAAGTATAATGTTGCATTAGACAGAAGAAAAATATCTAACACTTAAATATTGTTATATAAATAAAATAAAAGACAATGAGGAAGCCACAACAGAAGCAATCAACCTTAGAAACACTTTACATAAAGGTCATGTGTTCTTTTGTTTTTGTGTCGATGTTGTATGTTTTACAATTACATCTTCATTTATTTCTGCACTAAATGTTTGTTATAATAAAATAAAAATAACAACAATAATATTGTAAATTGTTGCAAAGACAACAAAAAGAATTCTGTAATAGAAATTGGACAAAAAACCACAAATGTAAAAGAAACAACAAAAGCAAAATTAAAAAGAAAAAAAAAACTAAATAACAACTTAAACTGAAACACATGTAAAAGAACAGTAGAAAATAAAATTTGACCAGAAAAAAGTTCTTAAAATATTAAACATAAAGAAAGTTTAAGTCTTTACTTTTTTTCAACCGTAACAGTAAAACTTTTTTATAAAATTTTTTTATGATTGTTACTTATTACACCAGTAAAATAGGCAAAATCTTGTAATTATTATGAGATAATTCAAAATATATCATAATAATTCTGCCTCCTACTGTTCTTTAAAAAAAATGTATAAAAAAACTAGAAGTGTTGGCCAGTGAGGGTAAAATTACAAACCAAAAAAAAAACTTACAATTGTATTGTACAATTTAAAGTTATGAAGCCATTATATAAATATATAGATAGAAAACTAAAGATACATTTTAGCATACGTGCACATGTGCAGATAAACATACATACACACACATACATTTTTATAAGAACATATTACATGTAGCAATTGTAAGACAAAATAACCTAAACAAAAAAATAAAATAAATAAATTAGAAAAGAATAAAAGCCAAAGTTGTCTTAAAAGGGGTCAAATGAAACTAAAGAAAATTAATATCTATGGAAAAAAACAGTATTTTAATATATGTATTAGTGCTGTGCAAGTATTGAGTATTAGTATCGAGTACCGAGTGTTTATTTTTTATTTTTTTTGGTACTCAATACTGAAAAGTAGCTAGTTAATACTTTTGATCCTAGGATTTAAATCATTTACGGTACAAATTGCGTTAAGAAAAAATTCTTACACTTCTAGGAACCCAAATTACTAAGTGATTTGGTAGAGGAAATTTTAATGAAACATTAATTTCGGATGATTTTGTGTATAACAATGTTATAGAAAATTCATTATATAATATTTACTACCTCAGTACCAAGGGTAATTTCTTTGGTTTTTTTATAATGTACTAAATAACTTTATTTACTTTGTTAAAGTTGAATTTATAGTTAATACTTTTTATTTTAGCAAAAGAACTTCAAATTAAAAAACCGTTAAGTATCGAGTACCCAAATGAAAATGTATTGAGTAGTATCGAGTATTGAAAAGTAGTAGACTTAATAAAAGTAGAGGAGTACAAAAATGTTTGTAAATGTTTGCTAAAATACAAAGTTAAAATTTGAAGGAGGTTTAAAATAGGGTAATTTTGACATAAAGGAAATATTAACCATTAACAATTGTTTGTTCCTTACCTGATGAATACCCACTGTTACGTATATATTACACAAGAATGTTTAAATCTATATTGTCATAAAACTAAATAATATAAACTTCATTCTAATAAATTGTGTAACTCAATATTTTACCTGCATCCTTAAATGCTTTTCCCTTCACTTTCTCTCCTGTTATTGAGACAATAAGTGATTTTGTAAAGTTCATTATTTGAAATTTAATAACAATACTTTCTTGTAGATCGATTTTAATGCAAATTCATTTTAACATTAATAAAAATCTATTAAATGTAATTTGTTTTTAATAATATATAACTAAACATTTTATTGATTCAAACAAATATATTGTTCGAAAATCTCTTTAAAACCAAATTTAATTTTTATTATTAAAAAAACTCTGTTTATAGAATTTTTAAAGATTAAAATTTATAAAAAAGTGTGAATATTTTAATAAGAAAGAATTTTTTATTTTTTAATAAAATATTTATGAGTTTCATTTAATTCAGTGATAGGTCCGATTTCAGTAAATAATATAACTGGTTTTGTAAACTAGTAAGAGAATTCGAAATTTATATTTCTGTGTACTGATGAAAAACGTAATATTTTTATTAAAAAAAAAATCTTAATACTAAATATTATTATCTTAAAGAATATATTTCAGGAATTTTAAATAAGAAAAATTTACTTTACTAGCATTTTCAAAATCGATTATAAAACATAATAATTTTCTCTTTTAGGGCTACATTAGAACCATAAAATACAAAGCAAATAATCATATCTTTGTCATATACCTAATTTAATTAGACATTTCAGACTCCTGCTTGCAAATTTTAAATGTTTTTATTTATCAGTATAAAGTTTATTTGCCTTATTTATAAAAAAATTTAAATTTATAAGCAATTTATTACTCAAATTTTCTATAGTTTTTTTTTTTTTTCTTAATTTGAAAATTTTGTTATGAATAGGGCAGTAAACTTTAAACATATTACAAACTCTATATAACTTTTCTTTTCCAACTTTCACATACAGACACTGTCAATCAAAGTTCATAAAGTAACACTATTTTTACAATAAAAATTTTACAACTATTTTTCTTAACCTGAAAAAAAAAACCCCAAACCACAATCTGAAAAAGATAGAAAGTAAATAACGTGCAATCACTTTTAATTTAGGTATAAACAATTTATTTAATTGAATCTTTTTGTTTAACTAAAATAAGTTACATTTTTAATTTTCTTAGAAATATATGTATATAAAAAAAAACACAAGTACACATTTAACAGATTTCTCTTACTAATATTAAATCTACAGATCAATTGAGGAAGAATAATACATTTTCCAAAAAAATCAAAAATAAATAAACTTATAAATTACTGAAATCAATAAAAAAAATTAAATTAATTATTTAATTTTTTATTCAATTAAATCCAAGAAAGAAAATTTAATTGTTTTTTGTTTACAGCATAGGGCATATAAAAATACTAAATTGTTGTTGCTGTTGTTTTGCTGTTTGTAATAGAAAAAACATTTTTCTAAATTTTACTTTCTACCAATAAAATAACTGAGTATAGAATATACAGTTGCAGCTCTTAAAATTTCTAACAGAAATAAAGTACTTTAAGAAATATTATATTTTATATAGAAAAAAATCAAATATATACTATAAAATGAAAGAATACTATACTCTGTATAGTATTCTTTTACCAATCGTAGAATAAAATAAAATATGGTAGTGAATCTTATTTCATTTTTATTTCCTTTTAGTTTATAATACTATTGCCTTGAATTCAATATATATTAGTAAATGAAAGTGTGTATTTGTATATTGCTGTTGTATGTGTAACATTATGTAACATTCGTATGTTTTTATGTCTGAGAATTCATTTCACTCAATTTACTTAAGAATCAAAATCAGTAAAAATGTTTACTGTTTGGTTAACATATATACATTTACCAATACAGATACAACATATCAATAAACTTTTATATACATATACATATATGTTTATTTGTTTGAGTATATTTATATATCTATATGTATACTTTTGAAGGTTTATTGTTGCTGTAGTAAAATGTTGTATTAAACACACAACATCAACAACAGTTGCAAAGAAAAAATAAAAAAAAAAAAATGAGATAAGGAAGCAGGAGGAAATTGATTTTTGAATTATTTTTTATTTTTTTTTTTATAATTTTTATCATCATTTACTCTCTCTTGTCTGTATTGCATTCAAGTTTTTAGAGCGTGATTGTATGTGTATATGCATTTCTAGAAATTGAGTTTAAGCAACAACAGTTTATTTTAAGATTCAACATGATGCAAAAAGAAAATTGTATCGAATTAATATTGTGTTTCGAAAGTAAAAACAAATTAAAAATAAAATCTATGTACATATTGAAGATAAATTGAACTATTTTAGATATTCAAACATTTAAAAACACCCTTTCCAATTATATATCAAAAATAAATATATGTATTGTAAACCAACACGGTAATTGGAAATGTTTTTTCCTAGAAAAAAAGAAGAATAACAATAAAAGATATAAAATCATAAGGCTTGAAAGAAATTAATTTATATAATCATTTTGATTTAATATTTGAGTTATATAAATAAATTATAAAATTATGAGCAAATTATAGAAAATATTATAAAATTTTTTAAATGTAATTAAGAAATTTTATGCAAAAAAAATATAAAAATATTATGCAAAAAATCATAAAAGTGTTTTTAAAGTGACACATTTTTTCTTAGTATTTTGTTAAAATATTTCTTTTTTTAATTTTAAATTCCATTATTCCCCTGAATTTTGTCATTCTTATACATACCCTTCACTATAATTGTGTGTAAGTTTGTCATTTCGCTTGTAATTTCCACAATTTTCATCAGTCAGAATGTCTGTTGAAATGGCGTTTATAAAGCCCACCGATAACTGCCATCAATCTATCCGGAATCCTTTCGACATATTGCTATTGAAATTCAGCTTAATCATTTTAAAAATGGTGGAGATATTCTTAAAAGCCTTGTTTTCGAGTTTCCAAAGTCTCTGTTTATGCTATGGATCTGGTTTTTGCAAAGAAATTCCGGATTTTTTTCAGAAAATATTTAATAATAACTGTCACAAAAATGTTAAATATTTTAAAGCCTTTGTTAACGCTAAAGATTTTTATTTTTATATAGATCGGTCATAAATATACTACATCAAAATCTTTAATTTACTTTCGTTTCACATTAGAATAATTGAGACAATATATAATGACACAAAATTTCTCTTACAATTAGTTTTCTTTTAAATTACTTAAATTCTAAAATTGCTTCCACGATATATGAATTAAGTTTTTAAAGAGTAGGTACTCTAATGCACTGGAGTATCTCGTTAAAAAATATGCTAAAGCGTTGCATATAAATGAAGCTGTGTGAATGCTATATTCTTCTCTGCAGGATCTATATTTACCTAATTGGCTGAAACTATTACTTACTTTTTATTCTATCTTAAAACTAACAAAGTGGATGAATATTTGAAATTTTAGTTACTTTTGTAATCAAAATGTTTTATAGTTTTCATAACCCCAAATAAACTCTATTCCATTTGTTTACAAAAATTTACTTAAATGTCATCACGTGGAGCCAATATTGAATGCAAAACCATTTTAAAATAACAAATTTCTTGATAAGTTCTTCGAAAAACATATCTTTTTTGACATAATGTACCCTATTTCAGGGTTTAGTTTGAAAATTGTTTAAATAATATGTCCGTTATTAGCTCATAATACGCATCGTTTAATGGTCTTTCGGAATACAATAAGAAAGAGGAAAATACAATATATGTGACTATTTAAAACTTGTATCTTAGTATAGATATAAAAAACAATAAATAATAATAAAAAAATAATTTCATTAAAATATTTTAATTACAAAATTACTAGACAAAATTTATGATCCTTATTTTTTACTACTAATCTTTTTTCAATTATCCAAAAAAAAAAAGATTATGAATATTTTATAAGCCTGACCAAAAAAAAAAAAAAAAAGTGCTTAAAGGTCACTAATGTTACTTTGGCTTTGGTAAGTTGTCCTTCACTGAACTTTGTCTACAATATCATTTGAAATAAACTAAAATGTTTTTCTAGAATTTACTACACCACAAAATAAAAACCCCACTTAAATAATACAAATGCTAAACATGAAATGAAAATTTAAATCCAACATTTACTCTACTATACCTCTTGCTACCAATAATATTAATATATAAAGAAAATAAAACAAAACTACTAAAACATACGGGTAAATACTACTTAAAGTGTAATGAAATCCAGGAATAAAACCAACCAGAAAACCACAAATATTGCATTTTGCAAATAATGTACAAAAACAGAGAAGTAAAAGCTGGTTTAGAGAATAAGAGAAGAATGCTGCATGTCTTTGGGGACTAAAAAGGATACAAGTTAATGAAATATAACTTGTAGGTAATTGTGTCCTTGTCTGTAGCTAGCTGTGTCCTTTCATGGACTCAGTTGCATAGTTTTATGGGTATGTCGATAAACAACTACGGCTACAAAAATTATTAACAATAGAAAGAAAACACTACCATTGGCCAATATAAAAACACCAACACATAATACATCCATGCTTACAGATGTAAACAATAATTTAAAGGTACTAAATACCTGAGAATTTGTAAATTTGACCAAAAGATGTAAATGCATCTATTTAGTACATGGTTTTTGTATGTGTATGCAAAATGTTGTTGTTGTTGTCATTTTGTGTTTTTTGCATTAGAAACAGGAAATATTTTGTAAATTACATGACACAACCTTTGTTCTATATTCAAGGGAGGTAAAAAGTATAAGGGTATTAGTATTTGCATACTTTCATTTATTCTAGCAAAGGATAACGATCGGAAAAGGATAAAGGAAACATAAAGATTTTCAAGTATAACTCCTTATTTTTTGAACCAGAAATTTTTTACAGATTGCCAACATAAGAATCAAAGGTATGTAGGTGTTTGTGGGTTTGTTGCATTCTTGTTATTACATTGTTGTTTGTTGGTATTAAGCTAGAAAGTATTATTTGCAACATCATGTTCATATAAGACACAAACATACAGATAAACCAATATGCATCTATCATGTATGTCACTTCTAACATTTATCTAAAAATAGTGTATTACCAAAAAAATTGTTATACAAGTTTTATTATTTTAAGCAAACATATTACATATTACTTATTCCCTTGTCATTTTTACAATTTATGATAAAGTATTTTAAAAAAGAAATTATTAAACGGAAATAATTACTAACGTTGTTATCTTTTCTTTATTTTTTTCCTCTTAGAAAGAGAAATAATGATAAAACTTCATAAAAAATTTAAGTGGCTAGTTTTAAACCCGAAACATATTTGTTGTAATTTACCATAAATCTCCAAAACAAAACAACCACATTTTTTAATTTCCTGTATTGAAAAAAGAGTTGTCCTGCAATAAACAGCAAAGCAAACCCTTAATAACATTTAACATACCAATTAAATTCCATTTTGATTTAACAATCAACCATTTCATCTCCATTTACATCATCCAGACATATCTTTATCCTCACCATTTGCTTACGTTTGATTTATCGCTTTAACTAAAAAAAATGAATGTTAACTGGTCTGTCTGGCATTTAGACCAATAAAGTAGCTTGAGTGTCTGTCTGTCCGTTTGTCATTCAATATCTGGGTGTTTTCTTGTCATTGAATGATTTCCCTTTTATATGGTAATTTGCAATTTAACTCCTTTGTTTTTACCTTTTTAGATTACCTTCATTCATCTCACCTAATCTGTTTGTCAATTTCTAGCTTTAACTGTAGTTTGAAGATACAAACATTATTGAAGGTGTTTAAATCACCGGCATTGAAATGACCATTTTTTATATTTTTTGCCGGCCAGACGTTATTCATCAATTAAGCCAATTTGTAATTGCTTTTAATACGTTAAGTAAATGAAATATGTCTAAACAATTATTTCAAATTGTTGTTAACATTCATTTAAGTCTTTTATATAATCTTAATATTAGCGTAGAGAAATAAATAAATTATCTGATTTTTTATAAACCACTTAGTATTTTTTTTCAATGAAAAAAAAATATATATATATATGTATATGTATATATATATATATATATATATATATATATATATATA
>MINK01025295.1:0-10370 GCA_001735545.1 Phormia regina
AAAAAAAATCTTCACACAAACTTTTATTAGTTGTGAAATCATTCCTTCAAAATTCTGTCAATACCTTTATAACTCAGTTTATGGCTTCTAACTATAGATATTTACCGTTTTTAAAATTTATGCGTTTTTACACAATCATGTCACCTACATACAAACAATTTACCTATGTATGGATAAATTTACTTGTAAATGAAAAAATAAGCGTGTGTATGTGTGTATTCGATTTGTTTTGCTCTAAATAAACCAAAAAAAAGTTCAAAATGCCAATAGGAGGTCAGTTTGGTGTTACCTATTCCATAATACTTTTGGTTGCTTACAACTAATATTAAAAGTATCTAAAACAGACAAGCACACATTCAAACACATACACACACAGCTACCAATATCAATATCTGCATTGTATAAGTCTAATATATTTGTAAGTATTTTTTTGTGTGTTTATTGGTTTAACAACATGACCATTTGTTGTTTAATTTGTTTGGATGTAGATGTGTTTAACATTTTACAAAATTTGCGTAAATCATTTATATGACTTTTTCTTTGTTTTTCTCTTTCTCTCTCTCTGTTTTATTTGTTGTTGTTGTATAGGAAAATGACTACTATAATTCATAATTGTTTGATGTATCCTAGGGACGTTTATTTTAGTTAGCTGTTTATTGAATTTTTCAAGTTGTTTTTTTTTTTTTTTTTAATTTATTTACCTGACATTCAATAGGCCATCTGGGGGCCTGTTGTGAACAATCATTATCCTTATCTTTTGGCAGGGCAAAGAGATCACGTGGCTCTTTTAAACGTGCTATGGGACGTAATGTTTTCTCATCGGTATTCACTTCTAATTGATTAGTTTTTAAACCTTTTGATAGAAAACTACCAAGAAAACCTAAAAATGAATAGAAAAAAAACATCAATTTAGTTAAATGAATTAAATGTTAATTATAAATTTTTATAGGAAAAAATTGTTGAAAATTATTTTTAATTTAAAATATTTGTTTAGTTTAATTAATAACATAATTTTTTTTTTTTGTAAATGTTTTGGAGTTTGGAGTTAAATTTTATTTCAATTAAATATTATAATTATTATTTATTTTATTTGTTTTGCTTAATTAGTTTTTAATGCAACAAATATTTAAAATTTTGTGTTTAAAAAAAGAGGAAAATTTGCACAAAAAAATTATATATTTTTGTTTAATTTGAAAGAAAAATTTGTGGCAAATAAAACGAAATATAATTTAATCAAATCAATACATAAATTGAAAAAAAGATACAACATTTTTCTTTTTTTAATATTTCTGTGTAATTTTTAAACGATAGTCACGTACGTAGCGCATGTATCTGGCCAGATACACTATGTATTTCAGTACATTTATATGAAAAATATGCTATTTTAGTCATAATATTACATTGTTATATATTTTGTATTTTTTTTCTGTTCTTAGCACATGCTAAACCACCTTCCCGTGCAAAAAAATTTAATGAGAAATAAAACAATAGAAAATTTTATTTTTGTGTTTATTTTCAAAAAAATAGTTGTTATAAAGTAATAAAGTAATGATGTGAATGCTGTTCATTCCGTTTTCAATATTTGGAAGAACCAAACGCAGATAAAAAAATACCAATAAAGTACAGTATTCTTCATACAAATGTGTGTGTATCTGGCCAGATACATGCGCTACGTATACGATGTATAGATGAAAAAATCCACTTAATTTTGTTTGTTGTTGTTTTTTCATAAAACTATACCTAACAATATTTGCAGGTATCTGGAGACTCAAACCCCTAGCCAAATTTGATTTTTTTTTTAAATCACAGTTAAATTCGTAAAATATCTGGCAAGATACATGTGAATGACGGAGGGTTAAGAAAAATTATTTATTTATATATGATTAATTTATTAATTGATTTGATAAGAAAAATTAAAACAAAAATATTTGAAATAATTTCAATTAAATTAATAATCAATATTTTAAAATGAATTTAAACATTTTAAAAATTAAATCAAAATTTTTAAAGTCTAAAATGTTTTAACAAATGAAAATCACAATTATAAAATAGAGAAATAATACATATTCAATTATTTTATTAATGGAAATTCAACCTATTAAAAGATGTTTATATTTACTAATATCTATTTATATTTGATTAATTTATTAATTGGTTAATAAGAAAAAAATAAATGCCTATAAAGAGTTTTTTTATACAGAAAAATATATTCGAAATAATTTCAATTAAAGTACATAGAAAAAATTATTTTCTAAAAAAAAATTCATTTAAAGTATTAATTAGAACTTTATAGCCATTTAAAATATTTTTCTGATTAAATAAAATTACTAAAAATCAATTTATTATAACAAATTAAATTCAAATTTCATATAGAAAATTATAAATTCCAATTTCAATTATGAATAATACAAATTCAATTATTTTATTAATTAAAATTAAACGTATGAAGTAAATGTATATTCAAGTATTTAAATTTATAATTCATTTATTTTTATTTAGGTTTGATTAATTTATTAATAGATATAATTATAAAAATCAATGAAAGGCGTTAAAATGTTTCATTTTTAGAAAAAATATATCAGAAAATTAAAATTTTAATAAATGTAATAATTGACTCAATTAAAAGTCATTAAAGTAGTATTTATAAATTGATTAATAGACCATGTTTTTTCAGTGTATTGATCAGAATTTTAAAATCTGTTTGAATATATAGAAAAAATAATACATAGTCAATTATTTTATTTATTAAAATTCAATCAATTAAATAATTTTATACTCTTATATTTATTCATATTTGTTTTATGTTTACTCTGAAAAAAATGAAAACATGTCAATTTAATTCTTAATGAGAATTTTAAAATGATTTCATACATTTTATAATTTAAAGACTTTTAAAATCTAATACAATCAAAGGAAAATAATTTCAATTAAATTTTTCATCAGTATTTTAAAATATATTTTTTTAAATTTTTATTAATTGATGCAATTAATAAAGTAATTGAAATAATTTTTATCTCTGATAAATCGACTAATAAACCATATTTTTTCACAGAAAAAGATATTTTTGAAAAAAATTCAATTAAAATTATTTATCAGAATTGTGTAGCAAATATTTTTCTAATTAAAAAATTACTTAAAATCAGAGCGTTATAACAAATTAAAATAAAATTTTACATTTTATTAATTGAAACTCAACCTATGAGAAAATTGCATATTCAATTATTCAAATTATTATCCATTTTTATTTATATTTGATTAATTTATTAACTAATACAATTAAAAAATTCATTGCAAACCCATAAAATATTTTATTTTTCGAAACAAATATTAGATATTGCAATTTTTTTATTAAATTATTAATAAACAATTAAGAAAGTGTATGAAACAATTTTTATCTTTTAAGAATCAAAAATATTTTCAATTAAAGTTTCAAATTTCAAAATTTTTATAACTAAAAAAGTTTGGATAATCTGAATACATATTCTATTAATTATTTAATTGAAACTCAACTTATTATTATATATTCTCATATTTTTATTTGATATATATATATGGAGTTAATTCAATTAAATCATTAATCAAAATTTTTAAAAAATTCAATTAAGTTATTAATAAAAATTTTAAATGATTTCAAATATTTTTATAATTAAAAAAAATTAAAAAGATTCGTTTAAGCCGAATCTTTATACAAACAGCAGCAAGAGCAACGCTGTTAATCATATTACCGATGTTGCTAACTAAACTACTTGCCTATACAAGAAACAACAACAATGCTTAATGTAAAGATTTTTATGTTTATATTATTAACAAATTTTTCTTTGCTTAAGAGCGAATTTGATTCAAAAAAATGAAATTTTATAAAAATATTTTTGACCAACTTTTTTTTTTGTATAGGAAATTCAAAAGTAGTAGTATCTTCGGTATTTTGACGATATCTCAGTTATTTTGCTCATGATGTATAAAACATATATATCCGATAACTAGGGCTTTCTAAAAATTGATTTCAACAGACAGACGGACATCTTTATATCGACTTATATATACTTTTAGGGGTCTAAATGAATATTGTTGTATTCCGCTGTATTACAAGCGGAATGACAAACTTATATATATCCTTTACACCTTTGGTATAAAAATAAATAAATAAATTTTTAAATATTCTAACAAATTAAAATTATTTGAAATTCTGCCCACGAAAAAATTTTATATTCATTTAGTTTTATTTATATTGATTATTAATTGATTTAATAAGAAAAATAATTGAAAGCCTATATATTTTTGTTTTAATTAAAATATTAATATAAAAGTATTAAAAAATTTAATTTACGTCATTTAATACAATTAAAAAAGTAATTGAAATAAATTTTTTTATCAATCTAAAAGGTACAATGGGTGCTAAGCAGATCAGAAAATGCATTCCATCCTGCTAGTGTCTAATAAATCTTTTTCTGTATTCTATAAAAATTATTACAATCATGAACTTGAGCCTAACTAAAATTTAAAAAAAAATTGATTAACTCATAATATTCATCATTTACAAAAACTATATTTTTTTATTTTTATAAATAATTTATTTTGCCACAGTTTTTCTGTGTAATAAATAATGTTTTTTATTTTTTTTTTTAATTTAGAAATAAAAAATGGAAAAATACAGTAAAATTTATAACTCCCTTTTCTCAATTAACACAGTTGTTGCATTTTACAACAAAATTTAATAAATATATTTAAGTAAAAATAATATAAATAAAAATTTAATTTAGTTATGATTTTATTTCTTATATACCATTTTTAGTTCATTCAATTATCTACTTGATTGATTTTAATAATTTATTAATTGGAAATAATTTTTAGCTTTCATTTTTTTTTTTTTTTTCAATTTTTATTAATTCATTTAGCAGAGAGGTGTAAAATTAAAGAAGTTTTTAATTGAATGAATTAGTTTCACATACATTTGTTAATCTGTAACTTTTTTCTGTAAAAATAAACAAAAACTTTATTTTGCCATTAAGTTTGTTTCTTAAGGATTTAAAGCTTTTTATGATATTTTATAAATTTGGTAAACTTTAAGGTTAAAATAGAATAAAAATATTAATATTTTTGTTAGTTTAAAAGAAAAAACAAACTTTTTTATTTAACCAAAACCCACATTTTTAAATCAATCAAACTTCTACAAAATAATCATTTAGTATTTTAATATTTTTATATATGTAGATATATAAATACCAACTAATAATCATCATCCTAATCATAATCATTGTGGTTTATTATACAACAATATCGAAATTAGTTTGTTGTTATTATGATTGCGGTTCTTGTTGTTGTTTTCCAATTTGCCACAATTATACGTGCAAAATTTATGTTTTTTTGGTTAATTTTGAATTTGATTCTCTTCACCATGTAAATAAGACAAATTTCACCAAAAATATTAAAAATGGAAACCACCAACAAAAAAAAATCAATTTAAAATTATAGAAATGTTGTTGTTTTTGTTCGAGTATTTTTTCGATTGTTTGAGTTAAATGTGATTAATTTTCTATTTTATTGGATGGTATTGTATTGCATACATTCACTCACGTTCAGAGGAAGGGACTTATAGAGTACAATAAAGGAAAAAAAAGTGTTGCAACTGTGGAGGCAACAAATGGTGCTACTACATGCATAATAAACACTATGCACAATAAGGAGGCACTATTTTTAAACAGATTTTTTTCTATAAGCAACAAATGGCCTTAGCATGTTTTTCTTAAGGCTGTAACTATTATTATAATTATTCTTATTATTTTTAATTAAAAAATCAAAATAACTTTTTATGTTAAATTTTTGAATATTTTTAAAAGAAGTCCTTTTTTATTCATTACATTACGTTTCAGTCTAATGTCCATATAATGTAAACAATATTGTATACCTTAAACACCACACACACTCATGTAGAGTAACACTCTCCTCGTCCTGCACACCATACAATTTAAACATGTACTACATGTAGTACTACGTGTTTTGCATATCCTTGCAAAAAAAAAAACCAAAACAACTTTTAAACGAGTTCATACTCATATGAGAGTGTGGTATAGAGTAAATAAATATCTACAAAATACACTACTACACCCTCATACTCTGATAAATTTATCTACTCTCAGTTTAAATTGTAAACTTGAGGAGAGAAAATTTTGGTACAAAAATTTTGTGATATTTAGTACGAAATGGAAAAAAATATTTTTCACTATTTCTGATCTGTTTCAGCAAATTTTTTTAATGGTATTATTTAGTAAAGGATACTGCACAGTGGGTTCAAATGCTAAAGGTTTGGTTATAAATCTGTATCTCCTAAAGTACTGGTTGGATTAAATTGAAATGTAAAAAAGAGTTATAAAGGAGGACCTTTTAGAAATACTGATTTCATAGTCACCCTGTAATGATAGGGGATCAAATACAGGGTGTCAAACTGGACAATTTGGGGCCGAATGCAAAACGTTGGTAATAAATCTATATCTCCTAAACTACTGGTCAAACGATTTAATACCTATAGAAAAGTTATAGAGGCGGACCTAATCTTTTATAAAATTGATCTTATAGTCACCTTGTGACAATACGGGATCTTGTTGATCTTGTGACAATGCGGGATCAGTTACAGAGTGGCAAAGTTGACTATCTTGAGTATGAAATTAATTTTTATATTTCTGTTGGGCCAAATGCGACATTTTTGGTAATAACTCAGTATCTACTAAACTACTGGTAGGATTGAATTGAAATTTATACACATATTGGAGCAGAGGACTTAATCTTTCAGAAAATTCATCTTTTAATCACCCTGTTATAACATGAGATAAGTTACAGAGTGGCAAAGTTGACTATCTCGAGTATGAAATGTTTTTTTATTGTTGTGGGGCCAAATGCAAAACGTTTAGTTATAAATGTGCATCTTTTAAACAACTGGTCGGATCGAATTGAAATCTATAGAAGAGGTGTAGAGATGGATCTAATCTTTTAGAAAATTAATGTTATAGTCACCCTTTTATCATATGAGATAATTTACAGGGTGTAAAAATTGACTACATTGTATACGAAATATTTTTAATAAATCTATATCTTTACCGGTCGAATTGTATTGAAGGGTATAGAGAAGTTGTAGAGGAGGACCCAGTCTTGCAGAAAATTTATCTTATAGTCACACTGTTCTCATATGAGATAAGTTACAGGGTGTCAAAATGTATAAAATGATTAAAATTTTCTTTTTTTCTTTTATGTTTGATAATAAATTTGTATCTCGAAAACTACTGGTCGGAACGAATTTAAATTTAAAGAAGAAGTATAGAGATGGACTTAATCTTTGGAAAAATTCATCCTTTAATAACCCTGTTATCACATGGGATATGTTACAGGGTGTCAAAGTTGATTATCTCGAGTGGTTTTTTATTGTTGTAGAGCCAAATGCAAAATGTTTAGTAATAAATCTATATCTGCTAAACTACTATTCGGATCCAATTAATATCTATAGAAAAGGTGTATAGCTGGATCTAATCTTTCAGAAAATTCATCTTTTAGTCACCCTGTTATCACATGAGATAAATTACAGGGTGTTAAAATTGACTATCGTGAGTATGAAATATATTTTTTTTATTTTTGTGTGGGCTCAAACGCAAAATTTTTAATAATAAATCTATATCTTCTAAACTACTATTCGGATCCAGTTAATACCTATAGAAGAAATGTACAGCTGGACCTAGTCTTATTTGATAGCCTAAAGCTTATAGCTTGTTATTAGAGGACAACAAAAAGATGATCTCCTTCATACATTTCAATTCGACTCCAGCAGTAGTTTAGGAGATATAAATCCAAAACCAAAAATGTTGCGTTTGTGGCCACTCATGACGTATAAGTAATATTATTTCAATATTTTCATTATATTCCGCCATTTAATAACTTAAAGGAAGCAATTTTATTAGTATTTCATCCGTAAATGTTTGTCCTCACTATGAAAATTTCGGCTCATATAAAAATTTATTGTAAATATTGATTTTGTATCTTTTTAAATTGCATAAAATTTTTCGTACCAATTTGTTTCCTTTGGTAAATAAAATTTATATTTCTCAACTCTGTTATCAACAGTGTACGTTTACTGTGTAAATTTGGTGAATGTGTATTTTTTTCCTTCTTCAATTGTGGGTTTGTTATGTTATGTATGGCCAAGAGTGAGAGTTAACAAAATCGTAACCAAAATAGCCAATTCATGTCAATACCATGAAAAGGATTTTTTGTGAAATATGTTTTTTTTTTTTTCATTACAAACACTAATTTGTTTTTCAAGTTTTAGTTTGTTCGTTTCAATTTTCTGTCTATTTGATTTTTTCTAACAACTTTTCAATACAAAACCCTTTTCAATTTCTATATATATTTTTTACTTTTAAAGCCTTTTTTTATGATCAACAAAAGTACAAAAATAGCTGTCAACTTAAATTAAGGATTTCCAATAAAATGCTAGAGTTTGTCATTTTATTACAAATTCTACAAACTATTTATAAATAAAGGGATTTAAGTTGTTTTTGTTTTATTTTCAGTCTATTCCCAATAATAAACATTATGGTTGCTACAGTTAAGGTTTTAACTATTAAGTAAATATATTGACTAGAAAAAAAAATTCATTTGATTATTGGTGATTTGAAAACTTATATTAAATGACTGACAATCAAAAATCAATGTTGAAATAACACAAAAACTTTGACTTTATGATATTTATCAAATTTTCTAAGATAGTTTGTGTGTTAAACATAAACAGGATATTAATAGACATTTTTTTGTTTGTTTAGGATATTAACACTTGGTTTTAAAAACAGTTTTTTGACAGATACATACATATAAGAAACGCATTTATATTTGTGTGTATAATCGTCAAATAAGCAAAGGGTCAAAAATACATATTTTACAATGTTCTTTTTAAGTATTATAATTTTTTTAATATTTTTATTGAAAATGTTGTAAAACATCAAAAAACTGCCTAAACGAAAAAATCCTAAATAAAAGAAATCGCCCAACTGGAAAGACTGACAAAATTCGAAAAATAATCGATTTATAAAAAATCTCTAAAACTGAAGGGGTTGTTTACAGTTTCATCTATAAATATTTTAATTTAATAATTTAAAGTTAAAAAACTCTTTATATATATATTTTTATTATTTTTGCGTTAATATTATTGGAAGGGTTAATATAAAAATTAAATAAAATTAAAAATCGCAAAATAAACAAATAAACGGCAAAAGAAAATTAAGAATGAAATCGTCGGACTTAAAGAAAACAAAAAAAAAAAAAATTACGACAAAAAATAATATAAAAAAAACTACTAACGGCAAAAATCGCCTAAATAAAATAAAATTGATTGAATAAAAAAATCGCCAAAGCTGAAGAAATCTTAAAAAAACGACAAAAAAAAAAAAACACCCCAAAATAAAAAAAAACAAAATGAAAAAAAAAAATCGGCAACACGAAGAAATAAATCAATCAAAAGATGGAAAAAATCGCTTAAATAGAAAAAAGTATAAAATTAAACAAAAAAAAAAAAAAAAAAAAAAAAAAAAAAAAAAAAAAAAAAAAAAAAAATAAAAATAAAACCTTAAATTAAAAGTCGAAAAAATCGCAAAATTATAAAAAAAATTACAAGATATTAGAAACAAAAAAATATCGCCAATAAAAAAAGTTCTATCCTAAGACAAAGACAAATTAAAAAATCTCTTAATTAAAAAAAATTCCAAAAACGCTAAAATGAAAATCATAATAACAATAAATACAAAATGCAAAATTAATCGCCAAAAGAAATAAACTAAATATGTAAAATAGGTCTAATTGACAAACTATAAAATAAATAAATTCGCAAAAAAACAAATATTAAAAAGTGGAAATAAAACTGGGTACAATGTGAAAATTAAAAATTATCGCTTAAACGAAATAAAAAAATTATAGTAATAAAAAATGGCAATGGAAGACAAAAAAAAAAAAAAAAAAAAAAAAAAAAAAAAAAAAAAAAAAAAAAAATGAAAAAAAAAACGCTGAATTGAGAAAATCTATGGAACGATTTTTTTTCAAATTGTAACAAATATATGAAAAAAAAAATCTAAATCGGAAAAATTTATTAAGGTTTTTATTATATTTCTCTTCTTTAAAGAATTTTAGTAAAGAGAAAAAAACGCATACAAAAACAAATTATAAAAACGAAAAAAATATCGCCAAAACGAAATAGAAAATGCCAATATTAAACAGTTTTCTTAACAGAGAATAAAAAAAAACAAATAGGCACACAGAAAAAATATTTCAAATTATTTATTAATAAAATTATTAACTAATTTTGTATTGGAGTTTAATTATATTATTTATTAATATAA
>MINK01025307.1:0-14335 GCA_001735545.1 Phormia regina
AACATAAGATTAAGTAAATGTAGTCCCATGTGGATAAGAATTTACAAGAGTGGAATACGCGGTACTTAAAGATATATGGTTCTATAGGTAAGAATTCAAGAGGATGCACTTTTTGGTACTTTTTGTTCTTCTAATGGTACTTTTTTGAATTTTCTGTAATATTTAACCTAGAAACATGAAATTAAATACCCATGGACCGATGTTGGAAAGAATTCACATAAGGGGACTTTTTAGTACTTTTTCGTTCTTCTAATGGTACTTTATGAATTTTCTATAGTTATGAACCTAGAAACATGAAATTAGAAGTATATGTTATTTTAATGGTACTTTTTTAAATTTCTATCAATTATGAACTTAAAAACATGAAATTTGGGATATTTGGTACTTAGTTAATGAGAATTCATAAGAGGGGACTTTGTGGTACATTTTTGTTATTTGAATGGTACTTTTTGATTTTTTTATAATTATGAACATAGAAAGATGAAATTAATAATATGTAGTCCTAAATGAATGTGAATCCATAAGAGGAGATTTTATGGTACCTTTTTGTTTTAATGGTACTTTTTGAATTTCCTATAATTTTTAATTTAGATACATGGTCCTAAGTTAATAAAAATTGATGAGGGGTCATTGTGGTACTTTTTCGTGCATTTGATGGTGATTCCTTCCTGTAGAAGAATTTTTCATAAAAAAAAATTAATTTAAATTCTAATTTATATTATTATTATTCAATAAAACCCCCGCAACGCCCGGTCAATCAGCTCGTTAAATATAAGTTTACTAACAGAACCTATAATAAAATTTAATTTATATAATTTATTATAGGATATATTTTATTATAAATTTATTTAAAAATTTTGTATAAAATCTAACAACACAGAAAAAAATGAAAATTGTTTTTAATTACGAAATAACTTATATTAATTAATTTTTAATTGATTTTGCTGCAATTAACAAAATGATAATATTATTGAATACAATCAATGATAAATTTTATTAATGGCGTTTTTTTTCCTAAATAGACATAATAAGCTAAAAATTAAAATAAAAAAAATTTTTTAAATTTATTTTATTTCTATACTTTAATAGACAAATATTTATTTTTTTTATATTTTTTCAAGAGTTATCAATTTATTCAATTTAAAATCTTAAGGCAATTAGAAGGTTAATGATATTAATAAATAATATAATTAAATTCCAATACAAAGTTTATTAATAATTTTATTAAAAATTTATTTGAAATATTTTTTCTGTATACAAAATTATCATTTTAAACTCCTACTTGAAAATTCTATTCTCTTAAGTTTGCATTTTAAATATTATGCTGACATTGCATACCACACTCTCTCTCTCTCACCCCTTAATATTTTGCTCTTACATTAAAAAGTTATAATTTACAATAATATCCAACACACATACCATACCATCTCATAGTTATAATAAATTTATATTATTTATATATGTGCATGTATTTTCATATAATGATTTTTGATGATGATGACGATGATGACATGACAGCTTTAGATTAACTTTGAAGTAGTAACATTTAAGCTTTTGTAACATTTCAAGTTACAAATTACAGGACAATGGAAAGGAACAATGAATAAATGACACCACATTATAAAAGACGTTGTCTTGACATTTCAGCATCATGATGCTGACAATGTAGTTGGCAACAATTTGCAGTTTCAAACTGCATCAACGTACTTTTAAGAAATGCTGTTGAATGATGTTGACAAAGGGAGTGAAGAGAGGTGTAACATATAACAGATAGAAATCTTAACAATAGAATGTATAGAATATAAAGGACAAGTTTTTATGTCATACACTGGCAGACTATACGTAGACAAATGTAAAATAAATTTAATTATATAAATATACATATGCTGGAGATGTACTAAGATTTGTAGATATGGAAGTGAACAAAAATAAATTGTAATGAAAAAAATTTAAATTGTTGACCCAAAATAAAATATTTTTAATAAAATAAAATAATGGGTGAGGAAATGTTTTTACATTTTTTAAAAAATATAAAATTTTTATTATTTGTTTACAACTTGTAGTTAAAGGTCTTTTGAGTTAAAATTTATTAAATTGACTTATTAATTTAAGATGAACATTTTTTAATTATTTTTAAGTTATAGTTCATCTATTTTTTAATTAAGTTTTTGTTAAATTAGAAAAGTAAAGTATTATCAAAATTATTTCGAATTTCGATACTGAAGTTCAAATTTTGCAGAGTTATTAACTTTATTTGACTTAACATTTTGCCTTAGCTAGACTGAAAAAAGTATTTTTAATGAATGCGGCTCATTAAATGAAATTCATTAATTTTTTCCAAAAATTTATTAAATTAATGTACTTATTTATAATTCCAATGAAAAGATTCATTAAAAATCAATGAACAAATTAACGCTATTATTAACATTTTTTGAAACTAGTACTAAAATTTATTTCTTAATAAGTTAAGTTGATTAGTTAATTGATTTAATGTACTAGTACATTGAAATCTTTTATTTAATGTACAAATACATTATTTTTAATTAAGAAGAAGCATTACACAATGAACAAAGTTATTAAATCAATGAAATATATCATTAAATTACATTAAAATAAATGCTTTCTAACGGGAAATAATGAAAACAAAAACAAAACAGTTTGCTTTTACATGATAACAAAAAATAACGTGTTGTCTTAAAAACAAAAATTATTAAAACGCAAATAAGTTATAAAAAATAAATATAAATTTGTACTCCCAGGAAAAGTCGAGCAGCACAGTTGATTACAAAAAATTTGATGCATTATTAAAAAACAGGAACAGGTAAGTATAATAATGTAAGAGGTTTTAAACAGTTTTTAAAATTATATATTATAAGCATCAAATACTTTAGTTTCGAAAAATAATGTAATTTCAAAAAACAACAGGATTATATTCGTAAGTATTCATAAATATATAAAATATTTTAATTTAATTCTTTATAAAATTTTATTACACTCTGATCAAGATTTTGACGCTACAATCATTAATCGTCACGATATTCTTGTATAATATTTATGGCATCTATATTAACCCTTATGTTGACAACCGCATACCCGGGTATGTTTTTCATTTTCAAATTGACATATTCTTAGTTTGGGTTATCATATTAACTTGAAAATATAGATGTTTGTCAGCAATATTGTTAGCTATAATATACTGAAGAATAAAGTTAAAAAAAAAGTTTTCACAATCAAAGTTATAATTGTTTTTATGAAGCTATCCCTTACATTTACAACCAGTATACCGGGGTATGTGTAGAATAATATTTAGAAATTATTATGTAAAATACAAGTAAAATATTTGTTTTGTTAATTTGTTTCATATTTATTAAAATTAGATTATTAGCTTATTATAAATTTAATAAAAATTATATTTTAGGTTGCGAAATACCATAATAATTTTTGAATGTTCAGAACGTACTGGCTTATGAAATTTATGAATTCTTTTCGTGCTGGTCTTCCAGAACATATAAAATAATTAATTGTACTTAATTTTTCCTCTTATGTCTCAAACTTCTTAACTTCAGATAGAAAAGTATTCATTCGTTAATCTTCCTGGGTCTGCTTTCTGGACATGCTTTCAATTACAATTCTAGAGTAAAAGTTTCGCATAATGTGCACAATTTGCGATTTTTAATTTCCTCTTAGTTTCTACAGAAATCATTTTTTGTGAACGTTTGAAATTTTTCAATTTTCGTCGAGATATTTATCCATATTCTTCACTCATCTTTTGCTTCTGTTGTTATCTAATATTATTCATGGTTTCCTTCAATTTTATCTTTATATTATTATCTAGAAAACAATACAGACAGTTGTACTTTCTTGGATCCGTATGAACACATGAATATGTTCTTAGTATATGGAAGTAACAACATTACACACCCACCAAAACTTTATGTCAGTACCTCTTCTATATAATTGTCCGGATTCCTCTACAGTCTCACGAAAGTATCTGAAATGACTGTAGCTTTGTGATAAAACTACTGATGCAGAGAAACATTAAAATCCTATGCAACTCGATACATCAGACGACAGTTTGTTTTCCACAAATTACACTTATGAACTCCAGCAAATTAGAGTATTATTATATAAGTTTGAAGCTTCGATTACAACATTGGGTAGCTTTTCTGTTGGATTCACAAATTATAATATACCAAATATCTTCTGACAAAACCAATATTAACAATAATGATTACATAGTATTTATTCATACATTTATATTTTGTAACGAAAATATTAAGCAATAGATAACAAATAATAATTTGCAAATAATATATCAAAAACAGAAACAACCTTATATGTATATCAAAAATGAGGACAATATTATATCCGCAAGAAGGCAGCTTATTCTTATAGGGATTATTTCCATGAGTAAAATCTGCAGGTACTTTACAAGATCAATGAATGAAATGGAAACCCAATTTGTAATTTGAATGCACATGGAATAAATAAAACCGTTACTTTCAAATAATGGGAAAGCCTGTTTTCGTTGGGATGGGATGCCTAAAATTAGCTGAATATGGAAACGTTATTTAAAAAAAAAATTAAATGGATCTTCATCTATTGAATGTCGCGGGTCTAGAATATTTCGTCCAAAAAATAATATAGAGTTTAGTGTTGAAATGTATGTCAAAAAATTCGTAATTTTGGGCCAATTATACAATAAATATTGGAAAAATTTTCGCAAAAATTTTGGTCCTTAAATTGTCATTTTAGTATTATTTAGTACATATTTTTCTTAAAAAAATAGATTCGAATTTTATATTTTAACGAAAATCCCAATGCAAAATTTTTAAAATATTTTTGCCATAACCACATAAATATTGGTAATTTTTTTATACCCATTTCGATTAAAAATCTAAACACTTTTTGACCAAAATGTATGGGTCCCATTATTCGAAAATCGCTGGTAGGAAACTGAAGACCAATATTAATTTTTTTTAATATTCTTCCCATATTCAGCTAATTTTTACGCATCGTTTGAGGATTGTTGCTACATAGAAATCTTGAAAAACGCTATTCTCGGGATACTCTAACGTACATGCTCTTCACAATTGTCTTCTGAATCAATATAATGATGTATGTTTGTGCATCTTACAGACATTACATTTAAAACTTTTAATCAAACTAATTCCGTCAGTACGTAAGTAGTATTGAATACGGAGCATGTAGAGATCGCCATCAACATCCCATTTTCTACGGAATATATTTTGATAAAAAATTTCATATAAATTACAATGTGATGGCCACTACCTACCTTAATAAAGCCACACATTGTTATCGAGCTAACTTTCAACAAATATCCACAGCGTATTCAAAAGTTGATCTTAGATTTATTTAAAATTTGTGAAATTTAAAATTTGAAAAAAGTAAAACAACTATTTTATACTTAGAAAAAAATAACTTTTTTATTTAGTACCCAGCAAAAACTTTGCTTGTCATGTAATGAGTTAAGAAGCTAATATATTGGCTCTTCACTACATACACATTAGATGAATAACTGATTATTTTAAGACGGCGATGTTATTAGAGGCAACTACATACTATGTGTTATAACTGGTAAGCATTTCAGAAAGTCATTACTTAGATGTCTTTATAATAACTAATTACTTTGAATCTAGTCAATAACTTATTAACTTCAAAGAATTTTAGACGTCATTATTATCTAAGTGAATAGTTACTAGATTAATTATCGGTTATAAATAAGTACTGAAAGATTTAAAAATAAACGGATGATATATTGAAGACTATAATTTAAAACTGTAAAACTAAAAAACCACCACTTTTTTTTAGATAATCTAATGAACAAAATACAATTCTTTTGGCTTAAAAAAATGTTACATTAAAACTCTGAACGAAATATTCACTACTAAAAGTAATGATTAGAACTGGAGACTGGAGAACGTTAAGACTGACACAAACTAAATAAAATAAAATTAAATTTTTATATCATAATTTCCTTTTTAGTTCGATTACAATATAAATAATTCTTAAAGAACTATCCAAACAAAAGCCATCTCTAAGAAGTGTTGGTATTAAATTAATTTTCTTTTGACACAATATGATTTAATATCGTAATATATTTCTCCTATAACTCTTGTTTTCAATATAAAAAAAAAATATTATACTCAAATACTTAATATTCCAAACAGCAACGGACATCTTTCAATACTCATTCGTATATTAAATTTGTACAATATTTCATAAAAATCTGCTGCAAAAAGAGAGTGAAACGTAAACAAAATAATCATTTGCAATTCTATTAAATGGGCTCAATAATTTATAACATTTTATATTGTTGCCGATTTTTGCTCTTTGTATTTTAGTGTCAAAGTTCAATAAAGAAAAATAAATATATATTGAAGAAAATATAAGAGAAACAAAAAAAAAAATGAAGTTTGAATCAAAGCATTTACAATATGAAACATTAAACATGTTGGCAATTGTAGACGACATGAATAAAAACCAACTGACTTGAATATATGGGAACAAAAATTGACTCCTTTTACATATATAAAACAGGACATTATTATATATGTATGTGTATTAGTGTTTGTGTATTGGTAAGTAACAAAAGTGTGAGATGACAACGATGGCTGTGATTGTTAGAACGTGACTCAATTTACATCATTTTTCTCACTTAACCTTTTTTATATACTAACTATACTTATGTACATACTTGTATATATATACAACTAAAGGATCATGTATGTTTATATAGAATCACACTTTGTGTATATATACTTATGTACGTTTAAGTGTATACCTAAGTAGATGTGATTGTATTATTTTTTGTTAAGCGTATACATGTATAATGCAGTGCATGTTAGGATTATTTAAGAAACTGATTTTTATTCTATATTTAACCCAGCAAAAAATTAAGAATATTTTTTATTAATTTTTTCAATGAGAAAAAAACAACTCACATTTTTCTTATAATATCAGAATAAATAATTTAGATATTTAATTAAATTTGCTCAAGGCTTACAACATTTACTCATATAATTACTTATCGTTATACTAGAAGTATACTTAATATTTTTGAAATAAATATCAATCATACGTAATCCCCTCCTAATTATTGTAATATTGCTTCTAAATTATAACATTTTATCTTCTTTGTTAATATTTATGCACTTTTATTTTCATTATTTCGCTGGGTTATTTATTCGAAACAAAAAATAATATGGTTGGCCATTTATTATACACACTTACCAATTTATGTGATGTGAACGTGTATGCAAGTGTTATAGAAGATAATCATTCTTGGATTTAATAAAAGTGAAAAAATCTATATGGAATATGAACGTAATCATTTCATTCACTGTCACAATATATTATAATCTGCTCTGGACTATTTGTTGGATTAAAAGTTCTAAGGTGTAAACTTTTCAAAAAGTGAGCAGATTAAAGGTGTGTAACAAAAATTAAATAAAATGAATTATTATATGATACTAAATGATTTAAAGTTTATTATTGAAGTATTTTGCAAAAGACAAAAACAAAGTTTTGAAATATTTAATGCGTAAATGTGAAAATCAAATAAGTATTTTTTTCCTAATTTTTACTAATTTTGAAAGGATTTGATTTGACTTCGAAAATTACACTTTCAGTTTTTCCAATATTGCTAGTTTAGCATTTTTAAGGATAAAACTAGCATTTTTATTTTGCTTTTAGCTTCAAAATTCTTCGTTTTAGCTTCTAGCTTTTTTTCTTAGCCTTTTTTGATTTATAATACAGCTTTAAAAAGGCTAAAAATCACAAAATTTATTTTCAAAAAAATCACAAATTTAAGCATTTTTATGTATTATTTCGCAGAAAAAATTTAAATTTTTTATATATAGCGCAAAATGTAAAACTTTATTCTAGGAAAATATAATTTTTTTAAAGCTTTATTATTCATAGGAACTATTTATGTTAAGTTTAAGAAAAAAATTATGATATCTAGCTAGCTCTTTTGTGGCTTTACTATTTAGGACATTTAGTCCAATTTAGCTTATCGAAATAAACAGCCTTAGTTTTTAAAGTGATATATGGAGAAAAAAGAACTTAAAATATTTCGTCCTTATATTTGTTGTAAAAAATCTGTTGAAATATTTTATCGATCTGGATTTTATGTCGATGTGACTCGAAAACGTTACCTAAATGCAACGATAAAATATCGTAGCAGCAAATTTTATTTATTTATTTATTTATTTATTTATTTATTTATTTATTTATTTATTTAATTTCCATGTAGCTTTTCATATCCTATACTACCATAGATGGTTGGGGTTATTATATTGTAACGCAGACAAAAGAACTCCCACCTTAAAGGATACCGTTCGACTCAGATACACTTTCGATTTAACCATTTCCGTTCTTCTGCTCAGCTGGGTGACTATACATGTAAATCGCACATATCGCAATTTTAAAGATCATTTAATGAGGTTTGGTACATATATATATATATATATTTTTTTTTTTTACATGGACGAAGCTTCTTTAATTTGGTCGAGATCGACCCATTATCTCAACCAGCCCCACACAAATTTCCCCCTGGAATAGATTTTTAACACTCATAAAGAACTTTAAAAATAGTTAAGTTTTATGTAAGTCAGGGTTTACACACAGCAATTTTTCTTGTCGCAATTCTGACTTTGTAGTAAAGAGAATGTAAAGTTAAGTATTCTCTTCTCCTCTCCTATAAACTCAGAATTGCGGCAAGAAAAATTGTACTGGGCTAAACTTATGAACCTGGGCTAAACTTAAATCTATTCAATTTTGTGAATTGAATTTAACGCCCATAAATCCCATAAAAGTAATAAAATTTTATGAAGATCGGTCCATAATTGACCATAGTTCCCATATAAAAATAAAATTCTGGAATAACCCAAAAGTGATTTTCTGTATTTGTATTTTTTATTTTACACATACATCCTGAATTTTGGTATCACATAGTCGGGGTTGCCTGTCAATACATTTTTCTGTCGTTTATCATAATTTTGATTTATAGTATCATATCATAAAAAGGACAATATTGTACAAAGAGATAGACCTAAACTATCTATTTGACCAGCCATAATTTATTATTGATAATTTAGAAGAAAAAAATCACATTTCCCAGAGTGATTGGTAAATATATAAATAAGGATGTATTTTTTTAATCCAGTCCAAAAAGATTTGGAATATAATATAAATATTATTATTTTTCGTTAACAATATATTCAGTCCATTTATAAAAATTTCAAGGTTTTTTGTAAAACAATCCCAAAATTATTAAAGAATTTGTTTAAATTATCATTTAGTATATAGTAAGGTTGTCATTCGAACAAAAATTATTCGATTATTCGAGGAACAATTTTTCATTCTTTACGAACAAACAAAAAATTTCAATTTAGAATAATAAATTATTCGATCAATTTTTAACGATTAATCGAAAATTTGTTAAACTAGTAAAACAAATTTTTAAAACTAGTGTTAAAAGATTTCCTGTTGAAAACTTTTACGGGGCACTGAAATCACAGAATTATTTGGAAAAAAGGTTAATGTCAGGATAAAAGGAAGACGTTTTTTTAATATTCAACAAAAAATGAAACAGAAGTATATTCAAATTCTTATTTTAATCTAATGATTTAAGTGTTGAAGAAGTAACCGAAAATTCTGAAATATGCGACATTTGTTTGTTAACTGAATTTAATCTAAAAGATAAAAAAAAAAAACATAAGCAGATTGAATCTTAATAATATTCTTATTGTCTTGCCATCATTAAACATATGTGAAAGGATTTTTATCACATCTGCTTTTATTAAAAAATAACATAATCGAAAAACGTAATTATATTCCTTATAAATAATTATTTTAAAAGATATTTATATTCATTATATGAATTGTCTGTAATTTGAATATGATCCAAGTTTTTGTATATTGTATCTCTAAATGCGCTCAAGTTAATATATTGAAAACAAAAAATAATTTTAAAATTTGGTTGTTAATGTTTAAAATTTGGCAGTTAATCTTATTTTAGGTTTATAAAACCAAAAATTTATTTAAAAAAAATCTACTTTTTTGCAATTTTTAAACGTAAATAATTTTTCGAACAATTTAATTTATTCTTTATTTGTTTGAATAATCTAAGAAATTTCTAATTTTTTATTCAATCACACGAATAATTACAAAAAAATATATAAAATTTTATTCGGTCAACTTCAATGCCGAATAATTGACAACCCTAGTACATAGTCTCGAAAGAGTAGACACTTATAAAAGGAGCCAAAAATGTGGCCAGTTGATTGAAAAGAAGCCAAACTGTAACAATGGACATAAGACCTGAATAAACCAATACAACATATTTAATTAAGAAAGGATCAATGCCCTCTAAAGGAACACAAAAAAAACATATATTAAGGATTCAGTTCTCATAAATTAAGTGTTTTCCCGCACATGCAAAAGTTTTTAAAAGCAAACTTCCTAAACATTTTCAGTATAGCCGATTTGAGCTTTTATTAAAGATTTTAATTAGGTATGGTTTTAAGTATTGCTCAATTTCCTTTTTAAATATTTTTCCAAAGTGATGTATTCTATAAAATTATTGTTTTCCCCCTATAATTACGGAAATAACTTTACCTTGAAAGGACTATAATAAAATATTCAAATGTTTAAGATTATATGAAAAACAAATGATTTTGCAAATGTAATAAAAATATGTGATTCTTTTAAGCATAACTATTTGAAATTCTATTTCAGATGGATATAAAATGAATGATTTATTTTCCTTTCCTTTAAATAATACAATAATATGTTATATTCTTACCTGTTTCTCATAAATTTATTACGAAATAATTCACCATATATGATTTACTATAATTCCTACAAATGTCCTTAATAAATCCTTTCTAGAAAATCGTATAAAAATCAACCAAGCTTAAATAAAAATGTATGGAGCTGAAAATATAATATGCATGCATTTAAATATTAGTATATTATTAACGAGGGTGGTATGAATAATTATTCTATAGACTGACCATGTTCTTAAGTCGTGATATTAAATTAAAACGGGTTAATATTTAAATTAAATTGTTGCAATAAATAAATCAATAATAATGAACAAATAATACCAAAATTAAATTTTATATAAAATTGTTATCAACACTCGTATTTTCTTTCATTCCTTTGAAGGATTATTTTACTAACAGTATTTTTTTATACCAGATTTAACCATATGTCCCTTTATAAAAAAATAACATAAAAACCACTAAACTATAAATATTTACTAGGTGTTAACAAGGATATTAAAACAAATTCCCATGGAATTTTATTTAGTTTATTTTTTGGGTAAGATTTTTGTTTATTTGCTATCAACTTAAATACTCAATAAATATATAATAATACAAAAAAAAAAAGGAAATACACTATAACAATAACAAAAAGAATTAAATAATACTATTGAAGAATGTTTTTTATATAACCAATTGATAAACTCACACAGCACAAACAGTAATAACCAATACAAAAACTAAATATTGTATATGAGTTTAAGCTTAAATGTTACGCATCATATCCGCCGGAAGCTTAACAGCAAAAAGGTTTATTTTCAAACCAAATACTGAGTTGGTGTATATGTGTGTATGTATGCTAGGGTGTTTTATATAATAGTCCTACATATTTTTAGGAATTAGCTACAAATAAATTTTTTCCGCACCTTTTTTTTTAAGGCTATAAGTAAATAAAAAAATATGTATATATTTCTGCTTGCTTATCAGGTATTTGCACACCTTTTTTAAAAAGGATATTTCTTTACTTTCTCTCTCTTGTTTTTTATTATTAAAAATACAGTTTTATTTTTTTGCAGGAAAAAAATATTTATATTTTTATACAAGTGTGCTCTTGCATTAAATCTTATATAAGAGTAGAAGTGTTGAAAAAAAATTGAAATAAGCTTATGGAAATCTATTTTTGATGGCATGATATTATTTAGAAGCTAAGGACAATTTAAATTGATCCTTTTTATATTAGAGGGTATTTTAATAAATTGAGTATTATAAATAAATACAAACGCAAGTATAATATTTTAAATAAAGAGCAATATATTTGCATATTGGCACACTTTATTTAAGGTTATTAATTTTCAATTTAAATTAAAAAAAATTATCACAAGGATGACACACTGTTTCTCAAATACTTACAAATAAATCCCTTTAAAATTAATTGAAATAAAGCTTGTGTATATTTTTCATTCCAAAGCTACCAAATGAAAGGATTCTTATTATTAAATTATTTTTGAAAAGTTTATTCTCTTCTCCTCTAAACAAATTCACCAACAAATTCCTCTACTTCATTGAGTTTTAATACCAAATAAATACAAAAAAAAAAAACATAGTTCTTTATCACTAAGTGCAAAAATGTTATGACATGTCATCATTGCAAACACAGTTAACAAAGAGCTAGAAAGAAAAAAACCAACCAACCAAACAACCAAACTTTTGAATATTTTTTACAAAAGACAGAAATTTTTCATTAATAAATGGATGTGTTGTTTGTTTATTGAAAAGAAATAAAAATATAAACACACATACACACACAAAAAAACTATTCATGTACTAAAAATAGATATAAAAATCAAATATAAATGTTGTTATTCTTATCGTCATCATCATCATCGTCGTCATCAGTGTCGTGTTCATCAGCAGGAACAACAGCATGGTCATCAATGATTTGTTATAAAGAAAAAATATATATAAAACATCTCTATATACTTATAACAAAAAAAATGCTTTTAAAAGGATTCCTAACTGACATCTATACACACACATACATATATAGTACAACAAAAACTATAAATAAATTATAAAAATAAAAAAAAATATATAAATGGTTTCAAGCCAACAAAGACAATATTGCCAGTAAGAGCAACATCTGCATCAGTTTATGTAGTAGGATGAACATGAGAGTGCCATCATGTGAAATGTGTAAGTAAATCCAATATTACATACACATCAAGCATATCCTTAAGCCTATGACATGTCCATGAATATAACATGCTGTCAATGTATTTACTTATTTATTCAAACAAACACACACATACATACATAAATATAATATTACTTTGGAAAAATCATACGAGGATTGTGTTAATATAAATAGTTGCACGTTGTTGGGATTTAGGTAAACTAATGTTATGTTTTATTGCTGGTTTAAGCCTATAAATTCACTTTAATTTTCAAGAAAAATAATGCAATTTTACCACAGAAAAAGTACACCTATACATATGTCGCAAGAAAATAAAATAACATTTTATTTTTATGAAAAGCTCTAAATTCTGAAGTTTTTGAGACTAAATCAATGGGTTAATTTTTTTAAGTGATATTTTCATCAAACATAAAGTTCTAAACATAAACGAATTAATTACTTCCTGTAAATTTTAAGGAAATATCTTTTATTTTCCAGACTTATTCCATTTAAAGGTTTTGTTTTTTTTTTTATGCATTAATAAAAAATGTTTGCTAAATATTCCAATACAAATTGCATTTTATAAAATGGTCGCACAGTGCTTTGTTTCGTAGACAAAATCAAAATAAAACATTTTTCTAAATTGAGCTAAAATATACGTCTTTAGAAGGGTAAAAATACAGATCATATAATTTAAAAATATTTTTTTGAATAAAGTTATTTTTAAAGCTGCTAGATGGCACCAAAATCAGATTATTTAAAGCCAATATTAATGAACTATTAAGCTGGTTTTAAACATTTTTAAGAAAAATATCGTTAAAAATTTTTGATAAACTTTTATTTTTTCTATACCTCAGAACATTGGTAGATTAAAACTATTATTATCTTCTAAATATAGGGTTTCGAATATATGCAATTCACACATATTTTTTTACTTAAAACGTGAAAATTTATTAAATTTGATGAAGGATATAAAAAAAATTATAAAAAATTATACAACCTTTTTGTATGGTTTATATAAGTTTTTATAACTATTTAATAGATTAAAAACAGTTAGAGCCTATTTTTTTACCAGAACTTTAAACAAAAGCTTAATTGAAAAAGTGTCTTATTTTCTGTTTTTACTTCAGTTTCAAATTAAATTAAAATAATTATAAAAATTATTCCAAAATTTAAAAAAAACAACTAAACGGGGTTTTACACTGTAATACTTTGTATAAATAACCAAAATATTTTCAAATGCATTATAGTCTAAATATCTTCAATACCTTTACATCTCTTAAATCAAATATCTACACACTTTTTTGTTGGCAGTTTGATTTGTGATTTATTCTGTTTAATTTTTAGTTTTTAATTTTTTAAAAAATAT
>MINK01025334.1:0-16160 GCA_001735545.1 Phormia regina
TTTTATTCTTTATAAATTATTGAAGATATACGAAATGCATGGAGTGTACAAATAGTTTTATCTAACTGTATGTATATTGTTTGGTAAAAATCAGGGATGAAAAATTGAAATATTAGCACTTTTTTCACAATCTACTTACTTAGTACTTAGATTTTAATTTTTTGTTAGTAACCTAATTTTAACTCAAAACAAAGAATTAAATACAATACTTTATCAATAAAAAATTTTAGTCATTATAAATTAAATCTACAGCTCAAATGTTTCTATTGTAGCACTGCTTTATTTTCATATTAGTTTATATCAATTTTTTATTCTAAATTTGTATTCATTTTATTAATATGTAATTGTTTATTACTTTAATTTGTTTAATTATCATATATTGTTTTAATTAAATTTAACGGTCAGCAAGAATGCTATTAATTTACTTATTTTATTTAAATATTATTTTGTTTGATAAATTGTGTGGTATATTGACATTTACAGTTTGAAGGTCACATGTAATTACAATTATCACTAATTTTGTTTTATGTTATGTTCGTCTTATTTTAAAATCTTCGTTTAATGTAAAGGTCCCACCAGTCAACTTTTCAACAAATGAAGATAAGTAGCGTGAAACATTTTGTTTTTGTACATTCATTGTGTAAACAACCCTGTTCTTTGGTTATTTTGCAAGAAAAAGAAAGTACAGGGTTGTCAACAAGTCACGTAGTTACGTAAAAATCTAATTTCAATTGTTTTCTGCGATACACTACCTAAATTTTTTTGTCAATGGCTACTTACACACGTTTGCATAAGACGGGTTGAAGCAGTTCATTGTGATACGTTGAATTTTTGTTCACTGGTTGGGCTTTAAGACAATCATTGTAATAAAAATCACTCTGATTCTAGCTTTCGAGCAATAAAGAACTATTCGGAAAAATAAAGAACACAAAAGCGTTTTTCTTAAAAAATAATATAAATTATTAAAAAAACAATTAACACTTGAGGACTTTTAAAGACCCTTGTGGACATTGTTTTTGACTGAGAACTAAAACTGATCTTTGCGTCCTTATAGGACCAGTCCATAATAACATACAAAAATGTAGTGTAGCTCTCCGCTACACTACATTTTACTTAGTTCGTTTATCGTTTATCAAAATTCTGGTATTTACTCGATCATCATTCTTGGTTTTTGCTTCAGCTGTTGATGTCAGCATTTATGGAAGATTCTATTGGCATTCCCTTATTTTGTTCGTAAAACATATTTTTGTAACTGAAATCTTTTATGAAAAATATCAATAGTTTCGTAAATACTCCTCTGGGTATCTTCGGGTATTCTGGGTATTCTTAAATCTAATTTTCTTACAATACAGTGTTGTCAGCTTATTTGATGCAAGCAAATTAAAAATATTAAAATCCCTCTAATTCTTAATTTTTTTCCTTTTCTGTATAATTTTACAACTCAGTTTTTTTAAAGAAGTGTTTTTTACCAAAATCATTAATTTATTTATTTCATATTATATATTAATGTAAAAAATAAGAAATAAATCAAATACAGGAAGAAGCTTATTTGATGCAAGGTATTGTAAATAAAAAATGTACTTTTATTATTTATATTGATATTTTTTATAAAAATATGTACTTAGTGCGTTAGCCTTTTTGATCCAAAACTGCTTTTAGCCTATTTGGCATTGTGGCAACCAGTAGTTTCTACTTAAATCTTTCTGATATTTTCTTCTAATAACGGACATAAATTTTCTATCAAGTTCAGGTTGGGAGACTTTAGTGGTGGTTCCATTAAATGGGACACTTCTAAAAAGCCACTTTTGAACAACATTGGATTTATGTTTTGGGTTCATTATCTTGGTAAAAACGAAAGTTTCTACCCAGACCCAATTTTCCGCACTCTGAACCAAATTTTCTCTTGGAATGTTTAAATACATTGTCTTATCCACTTAATTTCCAACACCAGTTGCGGCCATAAATTTTTATTTTTTAGGCTTATTAAAGGCTTCTTCTGTGGTACTCGACCATGAAACTCGACGAATCGTTGATGTGTCTGCAATACCAGTGGCCACTTCATCTGCTATTTTTGCGCTGATAATCTTGGGTTTTCTTTTTCTCACAATCCACCGTTCATCACTTGCAGAAAATTTTATTGCAAATTTAATATTTCTGCAATTTTTCTTTGCGTTTTTTAAATTTTAAAATGATGAATAACTACCTCCTGTTGTTCTTAAGTTGTCCGACGACCCATATTAAAAAAAAAAATTAAAAAAACTCCAATAAATAGAATAAAAATTACACAAACTAACATAAAAATGCAATCCATTTTTAAAAATAACGGTAAGATTTCTTGTATTAAATAAGCTGAGTACTTTTTGTTCTTGCCATTTTTTAATAGTGCAAAAGATAATATTATAAAAGAGTATTTAATTATTTTAAGAGTCTATGGTTGCCCATTTATGAGTTTTTTGTATGTCTTTGATATTATAATTAGTTTATGAGTTATAGCGGTTTTACTTTTTCAATATTGCTTGCACCAAATAAGCTGACAACCACTCTATGTATGGAATTCTTTATCAGGGTTTTCAGAGTCTATTAAATATTTGACGAGGGCTTAGATGGGCCATTATGGTATGTTTTCCTTTTGAAACTTATGGAGGCCAAATATTCGTGAGGCTTTAACACTTATATTCAAAAATATATCCTTAAAAAAATTAATGTTAATGAATGAAATACATTAAAAGAAATTCATTGTTTCAATGAAAGCATTAATTTGAATTCATAAAAAAAAATAACGTTATTTAGATTGTTAAATAAATATTTTTTAATAAAATAAGTACATCAGTTATTTTATTTAATGTATTAGTTCACTAATTTAATGAAATGGAAAAAAGATTCGGCTGGGCCGAATATATTACAGATATACAGTGGTTGACAATACAATGTCAACTTTTTTTAAATATTAAACAAATATGGCAAAATCCTAAAGCATTTAAAACACATTTTTTTTTTTTTTTTGTAACACATACTTATATTTACATAAAGGAGCAAAAAATTAAGAACTTATTTAATTAAAATCTGATAATAAAAATCAAAGTATTCAGTATTGCGGTATTGACAAAACAATGGAAACTTTTAAACGTCTGTAATAAAAATATTAAATCAAAAAGAATATTAAGAAAATCGATGTAAAAGGCATCATGGTTTATAATTATTTCAATATTTGTTTTATTCTGATAATTATTCATAACTTCTTTTTGTAATCTTTAGGTATAATAATGATTAATTATAATCCACACAAATAGTTAACGAACATGGCTAAAGTCAAAATTTCTGAATTATCTGTGATAAATATTCATTAATAAGTCAACAGTTTCGAAAATTATAAAAAAAATTCGTGAGAGAGATACTGTGAAAACTCAACATCTTGGAGGAAGACCTCTTGAAAATTAGTACATAAACAGTTAGCCGTAGGGCAAATGAGGCTGGTCTCGGTTGTTATCATCCTGTGAAAAAAACCTGTTATTTCTAAAAAGATTCGCTCAATTTGATAGAGATCATTTAAATTGGACGAGACAGACATGGAATGCTGTCCTATTTTCGGATGAGTTCAAATTTAATTTAAGAGGCAGCGATGGGAGAACATTTGTAAGACGACCAAAGGGAAAGGGTTTGGTTCCAAAATATACTAACAAGACAAAGTTTGGTGGTGACAATATTATGGTCTGGGGATGTTTTTCAGGCCAAGGTATGGGTCCAATTCATATTATAANNCCTTATTCATAATAAAATTTTCAAATTTATAAAAGCTTTATAGACAAAATTTTCATACAAATTTGATTAATAAATAGTTTATAAATTTTAAAATTTTATTATGAATAAGGCAGTTAGAATTTAATAATTTATATTCTTAATTTTTGTTTATTTAAGTAAATAAAAGTATTTTTGTACTCCAAAAAATAAAAAAATTTTTTAAAATTCATTTTGAATTTTGTTCCATTTAAAAAAAATAAGGAAAAATTTCCATTGTATTGTCAAACACTGTATATTAGTCTATTTTTATTTGATATACGTTTTATCAAACATGAAAGCCTACCCTGAATGAAATGGTCATATAAGTCAAGACCATAAAAACTCAGCACAAGATCAAAAAAATGTGAAAGCAGATTCTTGTTTAGTTTATCAAATTATATATTTTTTGTCCACTTAAAATTAAAATATTTTTTTATCCTTATATCATAATTATTTTTATTTAAATAAATATTAAACAATTTATAATAAAATTTAAACTTAAATATTAAATTAAATGCTAAACTATTACTAGCCTCTATTAGTCATTATCACTTTCATTACAATCTTAAATATTAAAATTATAACAAAAGCCATTTTACTTAATTATCTAATTGAGGATTATTATCTAAAGTAACATAAGGATCTATATCCTTATGGACGCGATTAGTTTGTTCATATTCTATTATAATTAAAGTATTAAGACCTCTTACTAATAGTTCCTGTGGAACATATAATGTTAGCTGAGGTCCTGCTAAGGGCCAATAACGACCCAAATTAAAACCATTTATATATGCCACACCCTTACCCCAACCAAAGGGATTTAGATAAGTATGAAAAGGTTTTTTTACATAAAATTCACCATAATATATCATGGGTCCATTCAATAAAATATTTGTGTTTTCCGCTAGTGATTTCATAGGCGAAGATAAAAGCTTTTTTACGTGTGTTCCCTCCATGGGATAACTAGTATGTAGCCAATTTTCTAAAGTTTTATTAATCTGCTGGGATTTGTGTAATATAACTGAACCCATAATACCTTTGGTATCATTGGCTATATTATAATTAATGCGACCTTGATTTTCCACTAATAATTGTAAAGTAGTGCCTGAGGATTTGTTTAATGTTATAGAGAAATTACCATGTTGTCTAGATAAAATACCCACAAATTCTTGATCAATATAAATTAAAGCACGATCTCTTAAATCATTTACTGTTAGTGAACAGTTTTCAATATCCATTCCTTTAATATTGGTTTCATATAATACCAAACCAGAAAATTGATCTAATTCTTCAAAGGTTTTTGGTTTGATCGATTTTACTGCTTCACTTTGACCCAATGTTATACGTCCTTCTGTAGATAATAAATTCATTATAGGTTTTAATTCTACTTTGCCATAGGCATAGCTTTTGACATTAACAGGTTTTATGTTAGGTATTCTAAAATATTCTCCAATAACATTGCGTACTAATTCATATTTCTTTGTTACATTTCCCCTTTCATCCATGACGGCATCATAATCATAAGAAGTTATATCGGGGGTAAATTTATTATCATTGAAATCATTAGCTCCGGCTGTAAAGCCAAAATTAGAGCCTCCAAAGAACATGTATAAATTAACGCTAGCATTAGAAGCCAAAATGGAACTGAAATTTGGTAAAAATTTTAATATCACATGAATATTAATTTGTTTGGTGAAATATACTTACTTTAAGCCCTCTGCTACCGCCTGAGGATCTAGTCTTTGATTTTTTTCATGCCAATGAGTCAACCAACCAGCATAGTATTCTGAATTTACCAAGGGTCCAGTAGGTTGTACAGATCTTAAAGTTTTCCAAACTTTATCCAAATCATGGGCTAAACATTTTATATCCAAATGAATTATATATTGGTTTAAATATAATTATTTCATTAAACTTACTTTCATCTACACCAAAATCAACGGTAACAAATACATCATCAACTATTCCACATTCTATACCTTCTGCCGGATAATCTGTGGTAAACAGAATCGCCTTGTTATCCACATATTTCAAGGTTTCATCTCTTAACCATTTCATATAGTCATGATCACAAGCACTAAAACTGGCATATTCATTTTCCACCTGCACCATTATAATTGGACCTCCATTGCCATATAGCAAGGGTTGCATTCTGGGCATTAATTTACTATACCAAACAGAAACCTCATGAGTGTAATTGGCATCACTGGTACGTACTTGAATACCAGGATATTTTCCAAAAAGCCAATGAGGTAGACCTCCCTAAAATGAAATAAAAAAATAAATAAAACCATTTTTATTTAAACTCTCAAAACTTACATTATCCCTTTCTGCACAGATATAGGGACCGGGTCTTAAAATAATATAAAAACCTTCTCTCTGAGCCAATTTGATAAATTTTTCAATATCTGCAATACCCGACCAATCGTAAACACCATCATGTGGATTATGCAGGGACCATTCAACGTAACTGTAATTTTAAATTTTAATTATATTTCTATAAAAATATTTTTTAAATAAATTCCATACTTACGTATCGATAACATTTAAACCAGCAGCTTTCATAGTTCTCAGTCTTTTATTCCAGGCTTCAGGTACAGCACGAAAATAATGAATTGATCCAGACACATAACGAAACGGTTTACCATTCATTAAAAAGGTATTGGCCTCATGATCTATAGTAAATATACGTTCCTATAAATATATATACAAGTTAGAAACATCGATGGTTCTGTCAGTTTTACTAATTTATAGCTAGAGCTATATTTATTTATCATAGTGTAATTAGAAAGTGAACGCGCATCTTCAAAAATTTGTTAGTGTAAAACTACTGCTAGTAATATTAAAATTCTATTAACAGAAAATTAGTAAATGAAGGAGATTAAGTGTAAAATATTTATAAATAAAATTTAGCAAATGACTACAAAAACAATTTGATACTTTTCTAGCTATGTATATAAAAAAATTCTAAATCAGCTGTGCGAAATCAGCTCACTTTCTAATTCCACTATAATGAATTATCTTGAAAGCATATAATTTTATTGAGATACTAATGTGACGTAGTATGTACTAAAGAGATAGTAATTCATATAGTCACTCACTAATTTATACATAATGAACTTTAATATTAGACAACCCTCGTTTTTATTGACCTTTTCTGATCCAAAGAATTTAACTTAGCTACTAGTTTTATTCTCAGCTTATCAATAAGAATAGAATTTCGTGTAACGATGAATGAATTTTTTTAGAGACTTATAGATAAGAATTATAATAAATGATTAAATACATGTTATGACTAATACATACATTAAAAAAGAACTAAAGGTTCGTACAGAAATAAAACTAGTCGTTTTTGATTTGATGGACTCAAATTCTGTATGTCTTAAGTTGCTTAAATTATTGAATAGTTTAAAACAAAATCGGTACAAAATAGATACAAAAAGTTTTAACCGAAATGATATTTTTTGGGTTTCGATAAGGATATTTGTGGAGCTATTTCTTAACTACTTTTAATGCGACGTATAAGTTTTTATTCAAGAGGTATTAGCGGAAAAGTAAAAAATATGAGAAAAATGTTTGAGTCTAATTTCATGCGCCCTAGATGATTTAGCCCGAACTCATTCCATCCTTCAATCGATGAGCGGATATCAATATATCGATTCAAAGTATTACGAGGTTAAAGAATATGTATGTACCTTTATCAAACAATTTTAAAACGGATTTTAGATCTAATTTCACAAGAAACATAACTCAAGAGAAGAGTTCTACAATATAATGTATTTTTATAATTTTTTTTTTAGATGTTTGTATTATTGTAATTTAATATCTTTTTTAATATGTTGCTCTTAGGTATTATGCTAGGTGATCCCTATCAACAACGACATGTAAATGCGAAGTGAGTGAATTTAAATAGGAATTAGTGATTTCTTGGACACAAAAAAAACGAAGGTTTAGTGATTTTTTAGTTTAGAAAGTGGAGTAGATCTCAAAAAATACTAATCGTCTGATTGTGATTGTTTGAACTCGAACGTAAAACAATCGTATAGTGATTTGCTAGTCCCAAAACGATTTAAATCACGACGCGTATCAAGTCTCATTTGTGATTACAGCTAACAGTGGAATTTAGAACAAACTTCGGGTTATGTTCACCTGAGGGATACAGTGGAAGATAAACACGACAGGAATTGAAAGGAGTAGAGATCGGATCCAAAGAAAGAAAGTCGGATATTGAAATTTGTCGGGAGGCCAAATTAATAGATATTGAGATAAAACAAATACAATGATAAAATAAATATAATGATATATGCCTGAGCATATAAAATTCTTGTTATATGCTCAGGCACGAAAACTCTTGATGAAAAATTTGTACTAAATCTTGTTAGATGGATTCTGTAGCTGCTGGAGTCTGTAGCTGCAGCACGGGTGCCGCTACAGTAGGCCAAAGTTGACTACATCGAGGGTGAAAAATATATTGGGGCTTATAACTTTTATAAATATTAACTGATTTGATATTTTACACGAAACATTGCAAACACAAAATAGTCAAGTTATATATCATTTTGAAGGAAATTATGTCTTCTTTAAAACTATGTGTAATAAATTTTACTATTTTAAATTTTTAGTACCTTTTTTTGGAAATTATATTTATATTGACTTATACTATCTTATAGTTATCAACATAATTTTTTCACGTGATATAAAATATTTAATTTAGAATTGATAAATGTAAAATCAGAAAAATATATATAATTATACCATATATTTTTAGGAGTCGAAGTTGTTCTTATTGAAAATATGGGTATTTTCGGAAAATTGCCTATTATGACGGTTAAGTTTATCGGCAAACTATAATATTTTTTTGCAGAACCTTTAAGAAACTATTGTTCTATATAGTTTAATTAACAGAAGTACCAAAAACAGTCCATTTTTTTTACAGACTCAAAATGTTCAATTTCTTATCCAAAATTTATAATTTTTTACCACTGCTGGATGTAGGGTGAACGTTCAGAACTTTTCAAAATTACACTTACACCTATTCTTGGGGTCGTCCCATCTTTCAGAAAATGTCAAAAAATATGTTTTTTTTTAAGTTAAATATATAAAGTTAATTTTTGACAAAAAATTTCAATTTGAAATTTTTTTTGTTATCGAATTGAGATAACTAAACTTTTTTATTAGCATGATTTAGAAATTTGTACAGATTTTCAGTTTATTTTTATAGATTTTAGTTTAAAAGTTATGGGACAAAATTGCAAAAAAGTAAAAAATGGGAAATTTATTTTTTGAAGTTAAATATATTTCAAATTATACGAGATAATTTAGCACAATAAGCTTGTTTTTTTTTCTTGTCTTGCTTAGGAGAATTCAGAAATGTAAAAATATTTTTTATCGGTTAATATTTGTAAAAGTGATAAGCCCCGATATGTTCTCCACTCTTGAGGTATTAGTAAACTTTGGCCCACTGTAGCGGCGATGATGCTGCAGCTACAGACTTCATCTAAAAATATTCTGAAAGCCTAACTCCTCCTTTATATATGTTCCAAGCTTCATGTAAATAGGTTCAGTGGTTCCAGACTTATTTATTTATTCATTTATTTTGATTTGGCCCTACTGTGCCCCTGTACTTTGTTCACAAGATTAACACGGACAACCAGCCAGACGGACATCGTGATTCTGTACGGTATACTGTAAGGTGGGGGTTCAATAAGCTGCTTTACAGACATCAGCACAAACGCAACCCCCTATGGTGCTGCAGGGTATAAAAAAAAATAAATGGAAACGCATTTCTCATCACATTACTTCACTTGTTATACAAAAAGGTAACATTAACAAATTTTTTGTTGTACAAGATTCGGAGTGATCTTAGTTATAAATTGATAATATGCACTTTAATATTAATGTTACTAAAAGATATTTGCGATTTAACGAAATATATATCAATTGGTTAACCGTCAAATCACTGTATTATACAAAAAAATACTCAAACATATGCAAATGCATGTTTTTAGTCTTAAGCACCAAAGTATTAAGTCCTTAAAAATGTTATTAGCCTTCTTTTGCCGGTAAAAAGTATAATTTAAAAAATTCGAAGAAGTGAAATATTACGTCGACCATTATCATTTTCAATAAGATTTAAACAAAGATAAGCAAGCACAAGTATAAAAATTGGTGAATTAAATATATTAAAAATTGCCACTTGTATATTGTTAACATTGACTTTTACAGACGGACATTGTTTCAATCGTTTAAGAGGTAAATGTACGATCATTGTTTGTTTGTTCCATTCCAATTTTTTTTATGCAGAATATCATTAATACACTCTCTGCTCTCAAATCGTTTCTGAAGTAAGTCTGAGTTTAATGATCAATAATAGTTTACTTTAACGCTCTTCATAAAATATTATTCACAATTTTTAAGTTTTGTTACGGTTTTTCTTTGCCAGTTTCACAAAAAAATATTTATTTATAAAATATTTTACTTTATACAAAGATTAAGAATAGTCACTATAATTTATTTTATGATCACAATTTTAGTTGTCAAGAGCACAAAGCAAGCAAGCGAAATAAAATTAACGTCACTTGTCAATAGACTCTTTTTAATATCCACTTACTTGATTTGCGACTACAGTGAAATGCATTATTAAACTGTAAACAATAATCACAATTAAAATCAAACAAGTTATAGAGATTATAATTGAAACAATATCGTTGCCATCGATTCTTTTCTTTTTGGGTGCTTCAGTATTTTCTTGAGGCACTGTTGTTGTCTGTGTTGTTGCTACAGTCTCTGGTTCCGTCATTTTCACGTGTTTTGAAATTTTTTTGCACTCCCTATTTTAGCACTTTTTAACGATAACTGTTTCTTTTTTATAAAAATAACAAAAATAAAGCTCTAGATAATGTTAAAGTATTTTACAAGTACTTGTAAAATATACTTGCAGCAAGACAAGTGTTTATTTTTAAATTCATTTATTGTATATTTTCCTTTTATGTAAAAATACAATTATTTTTTATTTAATTTTTTTTTTTTTCTTTTTAATTATAAAACAAAATCTGCCGCTTGTCCAAAAAATGGTACGTGTAACAAGGTTAACCGCTGTACAATTAATCGCAAAAGGCACATTATTTATTTAAACAATTTAATATTTATACTAAATTTAATAATTCTTTTTTATTTTAATTGATAATACATACTAAGTATTTGTTCGTTTTTGTTTTGATTATTGTTTCTAGTCTCAAAAACTCTTAAAGTGTTCACGAATGAATGAGTACATTTATTGAATAAAATTCAAAATTTTCTATATTGCATTGTTTTTGTATTCAAAGTATTTAGTCGCATATTGATAAGATCTCATTGAAATGTATCTACGAGTACTAGTACACTCATAAAAAAGTCTCGTTTAAACATATTTATTAGATTAAAATATACTACATATGTATATAAGTAAGTGGAATTATCGATGCTTAATTTATTTTACCAGATAATTTTTGATATTTTAAATAATTAATTATAAGTACATGAAACGTAGATTAAACAAGAATATATATATTTTTGTTATTCAGTCTAAACGAACATATATTGACCTACACATAATGGATTCAAAACCCTTGTTTTGGGAAATAGTTTTATAACTTGTTATCGTTTAAAAATATCTGCATAAAAAGTGTTTCAAATGGTCAGGGTGATAAAGGGTGGTCCTCGAAAGTTGTCCGGTTCAAGTATGTCTTTTAAAAAAAATTGTAAAATTCGGAAATGCAAAACCAGGTTATGAATCAAATTGTATCACGATCGTGAATTTTTGTACATAATTTGAGTTATTTATATAGAAAATAAATAAAAACTATAAGGCTTTTGAGTCCGCAGTAAAAAGAAAAGAATTGAAATTGTTGAATACTTTATGGTCGATAAATCTTCTAACTTTAAGAATTTGTTTTCCGAACTTAAACAAATTTGAAATTTCCTGATAAATAATCACCCCTATAGTGAATAACATGTGAAATTATTGTTCCCATGAAATTTTGATTCCCCAAGAAGGGAAATTTGCTATCGTGAATTTGATGGGAACGTTTGTTCCCGCTATCAATTCGTAGTGAATGTAAAATAAAGAAGAATAATATATAATATTTCTAGCAATTTCATATTCTTTTCCATTTTATTTGCAACTTTTTCTTCGCGAAGCTTTCCAATAACTGCATTGTGTAGCTCCAACTCTTTTATATTTTTAGATTTTAAATCGTTGTTTTTTTTTTCAAAGGATATCCTTTTCATCATAACTTTCATTTCTTTGTTATAATTTTGAAGTGACTCACACATTTCGGCGACTGTAGCTTAATTCTTCTTCGTTTTATGGCGGAAGCCTTTTTCTCTGTGGACTCTTCTCTTATTGTGGGGTTTTATGGCGGTGGAGATAAAAGTTTTGAACAGGTTGGTGGTTCAGAACTTAATTCACTAAGTTCAATCGAAGTTGCTGCTTCAATTTTTTCGCTTTTGTCTTCTAGGGATCCAAAGGGATCAAAAATATACTACTCGTTATCTGACAAGTTTTTGGCTTGGTTTGGCCCACCTCAAGGAGCTTTTTTTATTGGAGGACTAGCACTATTTAGATCTTCTACAACTCCAAAATCCGCCCACCACATCTTTGGAAACCTTTACGAAACCACATGAAATTGATCGCTTATTTTGCATCCTACTGAGGAGGATTTCACTTTGTACTTTATTTATTGATTTCGACCTAAAAAGTAATTTTAAATAATCTAAATTTTCAATAAAAAAATTAAAATTACTTACATTTTCTATCTAGTTCCCTTGAAAAAACTATGTGAACAAATTAATACGAAAAAGGGGAAAAACAGCTTTGAAAAAGTCGTTCACGATATAATGAATTTTGTGAAAGGGAATATGTTATTCTCCAGTGAATTACAAATCAGAAAAAGAGAACACGTATGAAGGGAAAAGTTATTCACGATTGTATTTTTTTGAAAAGGGAAAAAATTTCGAGGGAAAAGGTTTTCACGATAGGGGTGATAGACTCGATTATCCTCATCTAAATTATATTGCTTAGCTGACATAATTCGTTGTTATATAGAAACAAATTGAAAACAATATCTTTTATAAATTCGAAACTACGCCACTTTAAAGTTTAATAAGTCACGGCCCCACTGTGTAACAAAAGACGAAAAAAATGCAAAGAATTCATCGAAAATGTTCCATAAATATTATAAATTTACCTGGGCTTTTAGTTGATTGAATAATAATTCAAATATACATTTTTATTTATATTTTTAAATTTTGTATAATTTTTAGATTTATTCTCTCAAGTACACAATTTATTTGTCCATTTATTTTTGTTTTCAATAAACTAATTTGATTAAACAAATCAAATGAAATAAATAAAAATTTTCATGTATGTACTTAAAAATAAATCAATCATGAAAAAAAGCAAAGCAACAGGAAGATAAAAAAAACAATAAATTAAATTAAATAATTTTTTCTTTGCTGGTATCACAAAAATACTATTTTATTAAAAAAAATACTTTCACATTCAAATTCAATTTGTGAATGAACACGTGAATGATTTGTGAAATAAAATTAATTAATATTTTAATTTAAATAGTTTTATGACATGGTGTCATTATTATGAAAGAAAATTCTTTTACTCAAATAAAATTTTTATATTAAAAAGAACAAAAGATTTGAATGATGAAGAGTTTTTATTTAACAACACTGTTGCTAAAATTATATTTTCTACTTGATTTATAATAAAATTTTAAATTTATATTTAAAATAAACTAATGCTTGACAATAAATTAAAACTAAGAATGAGGCTTCTTACACATTTAGAAGTTTGTATTAAATAAACATTTTCCATTTAAAACTAAAACTATAAAAGACCTCATCTGTAAGTTTTTTCTGTTTTATTTAATTTACTTTATACATACTTTTTTAAGTTTTTACTTCAGAAAATAAAAAAAGAAAATTAAAACAATTTTTCCACTTGATTAAACAGCTATATTTTACCTGTTTCCATTCATTACTATTTTTTTTATTATTTTTTCTTAGCACTTTTTCTAGTACACGTTACACGTAAAAAGAAAAACGGAATTAAAATAAGTACGTGTATGCTGGAAAAAAAGTTTTTCTACACTTTGTGTTACCAAGACATTGTTGTCGTTTTTATTAGTACCCATGTAGTTTATTACTAAGTACAACAACTGTTAGTTGTTGTAGCTAGTTGCTGGTGGTAAATTCATAATTTGCATGTTGCATGTTTGGTTTTTGTAATGGAATAATTTTTATACATAAATGGGCGTAAGTTGTGGGTGTTTTCTAGAAATCAGCAATATGGAAAAGTGTTTTCTGTTTTTTGTTCTCTGAGCAAAAAACTAAGAGAGTTAACTAATTCAGCATAACTATAAACTAAAAAAATCTAATAGCACAAAAGTCATACAAAACGAGAAACACAAGAAGTGCATATAACAAAAAAGTCATATAAAAGCTTAGGCAGTTTATTGTAGTTTATTTCTGTGATTTTTTTTCGAGCTTATTTCCGTTGTATTATGTTTTAGTTTTAATATAAATAGCGGAAACGGAAACAACTGCCATGGCTTAACAACCGCATATAAAAGAAAATGCTACTCCATTTTAATGCAACTATTACGTTTTTACTATTAACTACAGTGTTGTAGCAAGAAATTATGACTGATAAGGATAATTTTATTTGATTTTATAATCAAAGTAATCATGGTATACAGATGATATAAAAATAGACTAAAATTGGACTAGAAGGTGGACTAAGTGCTAGTTTTATTAAAGTGCTCTCATATTATATTAATGATATTTATAGAATTTTCTCTCTCATAAACACTATTTTTGATTTTAATTAAAAATATGACAAAAACAAAATTGCAAATTGTGGGTTTAATAGATCCCCAGCAAAAAAAGAACTGAAAAAGCTATGATTTTAACATTGTGTTGTCATTGGAAGGAAGTACTTAGTGGTGAAAAAGAGCTGCAGAAGAGTGAGAAAAAAGAGCTGCAGAAGAGTGAGAAAAAATATATAGTCGGTGGGTACTTTTTTAAACTTGTAGCCCATTGTGGACCAATAATCATATTAAGTGTAAAATAAAACACATGAAATTTATTCACTTTTGGGTGATTCTCGAAAAATGGTAAATTATGAACCGATTTTCGAAATATTTAGTACTAGCATTCAAGTTGACATAAAAATTGTTTTTATCGAATATTAACTTGATATTAACAATTTAATAGGATTTATGGCCGTGAAATAGATTTTCTGAAAAGAGGTTTATATTGGAACTATGGTTAATTATGGACCGATCATACCAAAAATCGGAAATTTAGATTTTTATGGAACTTATACTTGCAAAATTTTCTTGAAATAATCCTATATTTAAAGGATTTAAACCAATCGTTATACCATTTTCCTAGATGACATTTGTATGGGAGGTATGTGAAATAATGGACCGATCATAACAAATATCAATAAGCTTCGCCAAATTTGATTAATTTTTGTTCAATATTGCGGTTTGTAGTTACTGGCTTTACATGGACGGATGGACATCGTTATATCGATTCAGAAAGTGATTCTAAGCCGAAGGTAAAAATTAAGGTGGATCTTAGACCAACATTTTTGGTTATAACAAACATCAGCACAAACTCATACCACCGGTATAACAATGTATCAATAGTAATTGAATAGTTCGTGTTATGTTCTGCTCCATGTACGGAGCTGTTAAAATTACAGATTTTTTAAATTTTGGGAAAAGAGAAAAAATTTCATTTTCAACAACTTTCACCTTTATTTTTCAATTAAAGGTCTTTTAAATTAAAAATTTTAAATGGAACTTCAGGTATTTAAAAATACTTTTCGAATTTTTTATACTCTTCATCGTCTCACAGACAAATAATGCAATTTTCGCCTTAAAGCATGCCTTTATACTTTCTCATTTATAAATCTATATTAGAGAACTAAACGAAAAAAAAAATCATACCAATTCATTTTAATGCAAAATGCATTATAATTGAACCAATTTATTTAAATTTTTTTGTAAAAAAAAAATCAGAAAAAATGTCCAACATTATTTGCGAACGATGAAGGCCCCTTTTATATATAAACTTCACAAAATTGAAAACCGGTTTCAAAAAACCTTGTTTTTAAGTATACTTCCGCCACATATGTACCAATTTTTGTTGAGTTTCAATATCAAAATTCTCGAAAGGATTTATGATCATTTGAAATATATATTATATATGACAGTGGATTTCATAGGCGCCAATTCAACACATGGTGAAGGGTATAAAATAATAAAACTCGATCATTATTATATTGATATCTAAAACACACCCACCCCCCTTATTCACCA